>JAECXB010002077.1:0-13004 GCA_018151435.1 Zaprionus africanus
CTGTCTTATTTAATGCGTACTCAACTGTTTTTAATACTGTATTCCAATGTTTTCCTTTTTCAGCTTCAATTCTATTAATTTTGCATTCATTGGGCCTATAATTCTATTGACTCTTTCAACTTGGCCATTGGCTTGTGGCGATCCTGTTGCTGTTTTAACATATTTCACACCTTCTTCTTCTAAAAATTCTTCAATTTCTTTTGATGTGAAACTTGTTCCTCGGTCTGATATTAAACATTTAGGTCTACTATACGCTCGGAAATAATCTTTAAGTGCTACTACTGCTTCTCTTGATATTTTTCTTTTGGCTAGGTATAGCCTAAAAAATTTTGTAAATGCGTCAATAATAAATAGTATATTTTTATGATCTATGTGAATTACCTCAGTAGGAATGCTTTCTTTCGGAAAGTTATGTAAGAATCCTTCGCTTTTACCACTTTGTGCTGAGTAAACTATGCATTTGAGACAATTGCTAATGAGCTGTTTCGCCGTTGCTTCTATATTTGGAAACCAGTAACTTTTTAAAATGGTATCTATCATTATATCTATTATAATGTGACCCAGTTCATTGTGGTACTTATACAGGACGTGATCTTCCATTTCGTCTTTTGTTCTATAAACAACGCCGTTTCCCGTTTCGTAATATTTGTCTTCAAAGTTTTGTAATTTTTCGCATATTTTTATTATGTTTTCATTTTTGTTTTGGCAAATTAGTAAACTTTCCTCGAAAGAATTTGAGTCGATCGCTAATATGTGTGTGCTTATGCTCAGCGCGTCAACATGTTGCATATGCTTTCCTGAATGATGCACTAGTTTTGTAGCTCAAGTGCCCAGCAAGCTATTCTTTGGGATAAATCTCTTTTAAGTGCGCTACAATCTGTGACTATCTTGAGTAAGGAGTATATGAATGCTGGAGTTTCAAGCTCGAAGCTGTGGTGTCTAGTTTCGACGTCAGTTGTTCGTTTTGAAAAATAAAACACTGGATGAAGTTTTTCATCGCTCATTCTTTGCATGAGAATTGCCCCGAAACCTAGTGCGCTAGCAGCGCAATGTAATTTAGTTGGGTCATTAGGACTATATAACTTTTAAATAGGTGCTTCAAGTTAGTTATTTTCAATAGCTCAAAATATTCTAGCTCTTTTTTTCCAAACTCAAACGTTTACTCTTTTCTAATGAGGTCATATAACGGTTTTGCTTTTGTTGAAGTCTTTTATAAAGCGCCTAAAGTATAAGCATAGATCTATAAAGCTTTGCACGTCGTGTACCTTTTATGGTTTAGGAAAAATTCACTTTTATCTAGCCTTAACTCTAGTTTGTTTGCCACTAATCGATTTAACACTTCCTTTAATATTTAAAAATGACTCTCAATATCTTTTGTTGCTATCAAAATATCGTCTATGTAGGCTAAATCTTTACTTTCTCTGATTAAATCGTTCAATATTCTATATGTAAATTGTTGGAATACCGCTGGCGCATTACGTTAGCCAAAGGGCATTCTGTGCCATTCGAATTGTCTCATTGGTGTCGTGAATGATGTTTATTTGATCGAGTCTTCGTGCATAAAAACATGCAAATACCCGTTTTTATACCCTTCGACCATTGAAAATGGACAAACAAGAGTAACAGTCGAGCGACACGCGACAGTGGGATACCCTTCGACCTTTTTGAAACGTAAAGAGTCAATAATTGTACAATACTTTTACTTAAAAGAAATATCGTAACGTAAGCCTTTATATGCGTCTGTGTATGAATACGTGTATATGCGTGTATCATTTGATTGGTCAAGCACAAATGTATGTATGTGTGTGTGTGCGTTTGAATGCAAAAATGCGTGTGCATAGAAAAAAGAAGAACAACAGATGGAGCTACGCGCTCGCATTCTCTTTCCTTTTCTTTCCTACATGAGCATTGCAATGACGTCACAGCTTGCTGGTCTGTATACAAAATCAAAGCGAACAAGGTTTTTGTTTAATAACTTCTGTGTTTGTTGTCCGATCGGATTGAAATATTGACGTTATGTTGGTATTATAATTAGCTAAGTATAGTCTTACTCAGAATGTTGTATCTTTTATATGTCGCTTGAAAATCAGCTTAAAAGATGAAATTATTGATTTGCGTGGTTGGCACGCCAACATTTGAAATAAACTTCACCTGTCCCGGATCAACAGAAACCTTCATGCCAAATTTGGTGTCTCTAGCTTTTATAATAGCTGAGATCTGTGTGTTCATCTGGACATTCAGACATCCAGACACCCAGACATCCATACATCCGGACAGAAAGACAGACATTGCTTAATCGACTTGGCTAGTGATCCTGAGCAAGAATATTCATACTTTGTAGGGTCTCCCACGCTTCTTTCTGCCTGTTACATACATTTGCACAAAGTTAGTATACCCTTTTTATACCCTTCGACCATTGAAAATGGTAAAAAAAGGGTATACTAACTTAGTGCAAATGTATGTAACAAGCAGAAATAAGCGTGGGAGACCCCACAAAGTGTATATATTCTTGCTCAGGATCACTAGCCAAGTCGATTAAGCAATGTCTGTTTGTCCGTCCGGATGTCTGGATGTCTGGGTGTCTGGATGTCTGGATGTCCAGATGAACACGCAGATCTCAGCTATTATAAAAGCTAGAGACACCAAATTTGGCATGAAGGTTTCTGTTGATCCGGGACAGGTGAAGTTTATTTCAAATGTTGGGTGCCACGCCCCCCCCGCCCACGCAAATCAATAATTTAATCTTTTAAGCTGATTTTCAAGCGACATATAAAAGATACAACATTCTGAGTAAGACTATACTTAGCTAATTATAATACCAACATTAGGTCAAAATTCCAATCTGATCAGACAACAAACACAGAAGTTGTTAAACAAAAACCTCGTTCGCTTTGATTTTGTATACAGACCAGCAAGCTGTGACGTCATTGCAATGCTCATGTAGGAAAGGATAAGAAAGAGAATGCGAGCGCGTAACGCCATCTGTTGTTCTTCTCTTCTTTTCTATGAACACGCATTTTTTTCACTCAAACGCACACACACACATACATACATTTGTGCTTGACCAATGAAATGATACACGCATATACACGTATTCATACACAGACGCATATAAAGGATTACGTTACGATATTTCTTTCAGTAGAAGTATTGTAAAATTATTGACACTTTACGTTTCAAAAAGGTCGAAGGGTATCCCACTGTCGCGTGCCGCTCGACTGTTGCTCTTGTTTTTTTTAAACAAAGACGTTGACGCACCGCAGTGCGTTCAAGTGGCCCTTGTGACACCAGGCCGTAGCCTGTTGTTGGGTCGTCGTTCTTACTCCCTCCTGGCGCCTCCTCCATCGCGTATCTTTCCCTATTGAATCGGGGGCACACGAACATAACATGCTCTGCGTGTTCTTCATAACCTGCACCGCAGGTCGTGCACATGGATTCCTCGCTGCTCTAGAGCAGCCATGTCCACTTAGAAATTGGGTCAGATAGAAATGTATCTGCCCATGCTTCCTTCCTATCCAGGGTTCTATCTGCGGTATGAGCCGTCGCGTCCAGCTGCCCTTCTGGGAGATCGACCAGGACTCTTGCCACCGAGGTATTAGGCTTCCAGTATCATGGTTTCTCATCGCCGCTACCCTTGACTCCACTTGAAGGTCAAAAGGTAGCATGCTTGCGTTTACATGCGCCGCCTCACCCGAGATAGTTCGGAAGCCGCATGCTATCGTGAGGGCTCATACTCGGTAGATCGACGGAATCTCTCTCGTGAACGTTTTGTTCGCTGTTGCTTTGGTCCATATATTTGCTGCATACAGCGTGATGGACTGGACAACTGACGTAAGGAGTCGTCTCCTCAGCTGCTTCGGTCCCCTAGTGTTGGGCATTATTCTCGCCAGTGCCGTGCATGCTACTGCAGCTTTCCGGGCGACATGAGACATGTGGTCCTTAAAGCTGAGTCGATGATCCAGGACCACTCCAAGGTACGTAAGTGAGGGACGCAAGCATACAGTTGTGTTACCAACTATGATGCTAGCAGCCTCCACCCTTTTCCGCGAGCTGATTAGCACCGCCTCGGTTTTTTGCCAGGCAAGTGAAAGACCCGCTTGAGAGAGCCATAGTTGCGCCATCCTTATCGCTGAGTTGGCGATCTTCTGGACTTCGTGCAGTTGCTTAGCAACGGCTACAATAGCCACGTCGTCCGCAAAGCCTACAATCTTCACTCCCTCTGGCAGGGCTAGCCTCAGAATCCCGTCGTACATGAGGTCCAGGGTGCGCTCGTAGCAGTCCATGGGCATAGAAGGTGCCAGGTAGACGCTGTAAATGTACTATCCGTACATCTTCGTGCATACGAACCCTTGCTGCTCCATACCGCTGCCTTTTCTATGCGGTACGGCTCGCTCAGTATGGCAACGTCAATCTTACTCTCCCTTACCGATTGCTCGAGCAGGTCATGGGCTGCTTCGCAGTGGTTAAGGTTGAGTTGATAAAACCTTAACATTGTTGGCGTTGTCGAGCATGCGCCACTGCCATGCATGGGCATCGGCTGCTATTGGCTGGATGAGCAGTTTCCTTTTCTCCTTTTCCGACGCATAGGATACAATTATGTTTATTTTGGCAACTCTTTGCCTTGTGTCCATTCTCGCCACATTTAAAGCAAAGACAGTGCAGTATTCACCCGTGCAGCGGCTGACGATGTGACCGAGCTCCATGCACTTGAAGCATCTCATGGGTTGCGTTTTGCGCCGGATGCGGCAGATGACCCAACCGACTCGGACCTTGCCCTCCTGGGCGAGTTGCTCTGCTTTATCGGCATGGAACTTTATGGTAGCCGTCTGAGTGCCTCCATATGATTTCCGTATGGATACTATTGAATATGGCGATGCACCGATTTCGCCGAACTGCGTTGTCAGCGCTTCCAGAAGCTTTTCCGTCGTAGTGACCTCGTCCAGATCTTGGACCTCTAGGGTTGCCATTTCGGTCAGAGAACGCACTTCTGTCTCGGGGCCTAGGAACGCCTGCACCGCTTCTTGGAAAGTCCGCGTGTTGGGATCGGCCGACCTTTTCAGCTCAAAGAGTAGTTCGCCCTTGGCCGTTTTCGGAATGCCTTTGACCTGCTGCGCTAGGCTCTTCAGCATTGGCTCTGTCTTAACAGAGCGAAGGATCTCAGCATACGAGGCGCCCTCTTTGTCCTTGACGACGATGGCGTCTGGTTTAACCGACTTCCTTTTTATCGTTCTCCACCTTCCTCCAGGGTTCTTCGTCTTGTCCCTTTGTCTTCTCCTTGGCGTTGTCTAACGCTAACGCAGCGACCGGACTTGCTGCCGTCTTACCCTTTGACTTCTTAGGACCGGGTAAAGGTGGCAAAACCTCGCCTATGTCGCCTCTGGAGCGCTTTCCTTCCCTCGGAGAGCATCTCTGGGCAGGAGGCGTAGCATCTTCCTAGATGTTGCGACCCGGCTTTGCTCATCATCTGCGACATACAGGCCGAGTATGCTGTCGACCAGGTCTCTCATTGGCTGGTGAACCGTGCGCCTGCCTAATAGCATTTGGCTCAGCGCTCGTATCTTGTGGCCAAGTTCCTCGAACGTCGTACTCTCCATTGCCGCCGGATTTGGGGCGCATGGCGTCGGTCTCGGGGACCTCATCGTCCTAGAGCTACTCCTGAACGGATCTCCGTCATTGGGGGCGATGCCCCCAGCTGGACTATCCATTTAAGCTCTTTTTACATTTTTTATAAGAGCGACAACTTGCTAAAACTTAATATGGAGCATCTTATTTAAAGGAGTCCCTCGCTGGCCACGGATTTCTCCTAGGCATTTGACCGTTGGAGGTTTAATCCGCCTCAGCTCGGATACCAGAGCCTCTTCTTTGGCACCGCTAAGGTGAGAGGATGATATTTAGCCTTTCCGCGGCCCTTATGCCATTTTTCCCTTTTAAATTAGGTCTGCTCCAAATTAGAATGTAAGATTCTTGTAGTTTCGTGCTTTGCGAGCGAAGTCCCCTCCAAAATCTTTATTTAAAATTTACATGTAAATTTAATCGGCGCAGTAAAAAGCATTATATTTACAAAAGAATTGAAAAAAAAATAAGCAGTATTAGCACCTTGTTTCAATCGCTTAATCCATTTGTATACAAATTTGAAAATAATGGCCTTAAATTTTAACTTATTCGGGTGGGAGGTCTTTGTTACATGGCTCTCTCTCCTATGAGGCTAACTTCCTTTTTTACTGACAAAGGATTCCGCTTTTGCGAAACTTTCTGTCAAATACTTGCAACTTAGGCACTACCATGCTGGTGCAAAGGTGGTAGTTGGGTTGTTAAAGCAGCAAGTTTGCGTGGTGAATGCACGTAGTTTATATTCTGCGGTTGCGAGAAATTGCGTAAACTGCTATAGGGACAAGCCAAAACTGTTAGGGCAAATAATGGGAAAATTGCCAGCCCGTCTCCAAAATGGCATGCCTTTTAGAGTATATTGTATAAACTTTTGTGGGCCATTTCACGTCAGCAATAGGATCAAGGAGAGACACCCTGTAAGAACGTATATTGCCGTTTTAATTTGTTTCGCCTCAAAAGCAGTTCACTTGAAACTTGTAACGGACTAATCCACTGATTCTTTTTTAAATGTCTTTAAAAAGTTCATTGGGAGGCGCGGACTACCCGAGAAGGTGTTTAGCGACAGTGCGACGAACTTTGTGGGACCGAGCAGACTACTTCTCGTAGACATCACCGATCCCAACGATGGCGAGGTAATCACACCAGGGCATCTACTCATCGGACAGCTTTTGCTTGCGCTGCCGCACGGATTCAGAGCAGAA
Source organism: Zaprionus africanus (assembly GCA_018151435.1). Lineage (NCBI taxonomy): Eukaryota > Metazoa > Arthropoda > Insecta > Diptera > Drosophilidae > Zaprionus > Zaprionus africanus. Next base: position 6,810 of record JAECXB010002077.1, read on the forward strand.
GAGTCGAGCAGAAAGCCAGGACCCGCGGTAGCAGCAGTTGTCGTCGCTCAGACTGCACTTTTGGCGCAAGTGGTCCAAAGACTACCTGCTCAGTCTGCAGCAGCGAACACAGTGGACCAAAGGCGAGGCCAGTCTGTCGGAAGGGGCGGTAGTTATGGTTCACGACGACAACACACCCCCCCAACGATGGATCATCGGGTATCGTATCGCGCATAGTCTCAGGGGTCGACGTCAAGGTTCGGGTTGCGGAACTCAAAACACCAGTAGGCGCAATGGGGCGCCCAATTCACAAGCTGACACTGCTCCCGAATTGTTAAAGACCGGAGCTCATCAACGGGCCCAGAATGTTGATGCTCATAAAAGAATAATAGGTAGTTAAACTAGTATGTAATAGAACACATGAAGTGTCATAAATTTAATATTTTAAGTTGAGACAGTCGAACATTTTCGTTTGTACACTGAAACCAACTACTATTAAATTAGAACCGTTGAAGCTGAACTCCGCGTCCCTTTATTGATAGTTTTATTTTATTGTTTCGATTTCTTTAAAAACGCTTAGAAAATTTTCAACAGGCTATACACAGGCGTGACACAGTCTTAAGAGAGGTAAGACACAAGCTCGACAAACTGTCTGGACAGGCTAGACACAGGCAAGACACAAGCTAGACACTGGCTAGTAACACGCTCAACACAGGCTAGATATGGGCTAAACACAGGCTAGATTTAGGCTGGACACTGGCTCCACAGACAGTCTGGACGAGCAAGATACAGGCTAAAAACAGGCTTAAAACAGGCTAGGAATAGGCTGTACACAGACCTGACATACCCCAGAAAGTTAGACACAGAAAGATAAAGGAAAGATACAGGCTAGACACATCCTAAATACAGGCTAGCCATTTGCTAGACACTGGCAACACAAAGTCTAGATACTGGCTAGACACTGGGAAGAGACTGTACAGATATTGGCTAGACACACGCTAAGCACAGACGAGAAACTAGCTGGACACTAGCAATACACGTGATACTTACAGGCAAGACATGTGCTAGACACAGGTTAGACAGAGGTAAGACACAGGCTTGACACAGACCAAACAGACAGGCTGGACTAGATAGACAATGGCTAGGCACAGGATAAACAGACAGTCTGCACAGGCTAAACACTGAGTAGACACAGGCTGTACACAGGCTAGACACACTTTCGACACAAGCTCGACAGAAAGTCTGGAGGAGATAGACATACGCTAGGCACAGCCAAGACACAAGTTAGACACAGGCTAGACACAGGCTAGAGACTGGATTTTAAATAGGATATAGACTAACTACACAAAAGCTTTAGACTGGCAAAACACAGGATAGATACGGGTTTCATACAGGCTAGATAGAGGCTGGAGACTGGATAGACACTGGCTAGGAAAAGGTTAAACAAGAGCAACAGTCGAGCGGCACGCGACAGTGGGATACCCTTCGACCTTTTTGAAACGTAAAGAGTCAATAATTGTACAATACTTCTACTTAATAGAAATATCGTAACGTAAACCTTTATATGCGTCTGTGTATGAATACGTGTATATGCGTGCAATATTTGATTGGTCAAGCACAAATGTACGAGGGTCGTTTGATAAGTCCGTGACTTTTTGTATTTGCCGCGCACCTGCTCTAAATACAACACTGCTCCTGTCAGCAGTTATCGATTAACAGCTGACTGTAAAATTTTGAGAAAGCTGCGTTTTTTGGTTTGCGTTTTATAGGCATTGAAAGCAGACGATCTCGTGAATTTTAACGAAAATGGAGATCGAGATCGTCTGTTTTCAATAAAAAGGTTTATAATTAGCTAAGTATAGTCTTACTCAAAATGTTGTATCTTTTATATGTCGCTCACAAATCAGCTTAAAAGATGAGATTATTGATTTTCGTGGGCGGGGGGCGAAGCACCCAACATTTGAAATAAACTTCACCTGTCCCGGATCAACAGAAACCTTCATGCTAGTTCGGACATGACTTAATCGACTTGGCTATTGATCATGAGCAAGAATATATATACTTTGTGGGGTCTCCCATGCCCCCCTCTGCATGTTACATACATTTGCACAAAGTAAGTATACCCTTTTTTGACCATTTTCAATGGTCGAAGGGTATAAAAAGGCTAGACACAGGCTAGGCACAGGATAGAAACTGGTTATAAACTAGTTAGTTACAGGCTAGACACAGGCTTTACACTGGCTAGACAGAGAAATGACACAAGCTAGAGACGTGCAAGACACACGCTCGACACAGGCTCGACAAAGGCTCGACAGACATTCTGGCCTGGCTAGACACAGGATAGACACTGGATATACGCTTGATAGTTGCTGGCTTGAGACAAGCTGGAAACAGGTTCGAAACAGGCTAGGCACAGCCTAGACACGGCTAGATATGGCTAGATACAGGCTTGGCACAGGCTAAACACCGGCTGCAGACAGGCTCGACAGACATTCTGAACAGGCGAAACTCAGGCGCGACAGACAGTCTGGATAGGCTAGACTCAGGCTAGAGACTGGTTAGATTCAGGCTAGACACAGGCAATACACATTAAAGTTAAAGGCTGGACATATGCAAGAGGCAGCCTAGATACAACTGGAAATGGCTAGACACAGGCTTGGCACATGCTTGACAAAGACAAGACACAGGCTGGAGACTGGCTGGACACAGGTTGGACACAGACTAGACATACCCCAGACAAACAGTTTGGGTACAGACTAGACACAGGCTAGAAAAAGGCCAGACACTGGCTCGACGGAAAGTCTGGACAGTCTAGACAAAGGCTATATACAGGCTGGAGATTGCCTAGACACAAGATAGACACAGGATGATAAAAGATAGACAAAGGCTGAAAACAGGCTAGACACTGGGTAGAGACTGGCTTGACACTGAGTAGAGACTGGCTAGACACTAGGTATTGGCTGGCTAGACAAGGCTAGAATCTAGCTAGACACTGGCAATACAATTGTTTGTTACAGACCACAAATATGCTAGAAAAAGGCTAGACAGAGGTTTGACACAGGTTTGACACTGACCAGACAGACAGTCTGCACAGGATAGACACTTGCTTGGCAAAGATAGATAGACAGTCTGCATAAGGTTAAACACTGGGTAGACACAGGCTGGACAGGGGATAGACGCAGCCTAGATACTGGCTAAACACTGATTAAAAACAGGCTAGACACAGGCTCGACACAGGCAAGATACAGGTCAGACACAGGCTTGAAACTGGCTTGACACAGGCTAGGCACTGGCTCAACAAACTATGTGGACAGGCTGAACACAAGCAAGACACAGACTAGACACAGGCTAGACACTGCCTGGACACATGTTGGACACAGACTAGATATACCCCAGAAAGACACTTTGGGCAAAGACTAGCCAAATGCTAGAAACAGGCAAGACACTGGCTCGACGGACATTCTGGACAGGCTAGACACATTCCTAATACCGACTAGACAAAGCCCAGACAGACAGTCTGGACATGCAAAACACTAGTTTGACACACGCTCGTCACAGGCTATTTATGGGACACTTGCTAGACACTTGCAATATAGTGGCTAGATACTGGCTAGACACTGGGTAGAATCATGCTAGACACAGGCTAGACACAGACTCCACAAACAGTCTGGACAGTTTAAACACATGCTCGATACATGCTGGAGACTGGCTAGACACAGGATAGAGAGTGCCTTGAAAAAGGCTAGACAAAGGTAAAAAACAGGAGGATAGATGATAGACACTGGCTAAACACAGATACAGGGTGGAAACGGGCTATACAAAGGAGTGAAACAGGCTAGACAAAGGCTAAACACAGGCTAGACACAGGCAATATAGTGGCTAGATATTCGCTGGACACTTAGAGAGAGAGAGACTGGCCGCACACTGTGTAGAGACTGGCTAGACACTGGGTAGAGACTACATAGACACTAGGTAGAGGCTGGCTAGACACAGGCTAGAAACAAGCTAGGCACTGGCAATACACGTGTTTGTAACAGGATACACATATATTAGACACAGGCTGGACAGGGGAAAGAAACAGCCTAGATACAGGGTAAACACTGTTTAATTACAGGCTAGACACTGGCTGGACACATATTGGACACAGACTAGATATAACCCAGACAGACATTCAGGGCAAAGACTAGACACAGGCTACAAACAGGCAAGACACTGGCTCGACGGACAGTCTGGGCAGGCTAGACATACGAGACAAACCCCAGACAGACAGTCTGGACCAGCAAAAAACTTGCTGGACACACGGTCGTCACAGGCTATTTATGAGAAAGACACAGACTAGGCACAGGTTAGACACAGACTTGAGATACCCCAAACAGCCAGTCTGGACAGACAAGACACAGGCTAGAAACAGGCTAAACACAGGCTTGACAAAGACTGGTCATTGACTAGACATACCCCTGACAGTTATTCTGAACACAGGCTAGACACAGAAAATACAAAGGCAAGGCAGGATACAGGACACATGTATGACACATGCTAGACACAGGCTAGACAAACGCTCCATAGACAGTCTGGACAGTCTAGACACGGGCTAGACACAGGCTAGACACAGGCTAGACAAAGGATAGAGACTGGCTTGAATATGGCTAGACAAATGTTAGACACAGGAAGATAAAGGAAGATAAAGGATAGACACAGGCTAGACACAGGCTAAACACAGGCAAGACACTGGCTACATACTGGCTAGACACTTGCTAGATACTGGTAATACAGTGGCTAGATACTGGCTAGACACTGCGTAGAGACTGGCTAGACACTAGGTGGACACTAGACACTTAATAGACACGGTTAAAACAGTGACTAGATACTGGCTAGACACTGGCTAGACACTGGCTAGACACTGGGTAGAGACTGGCTAGACAAACTGTCTGGACAGGCAAGACACAGGCAAGGCACAGACTACAAACAGGCAAAAAAACAGGCTTGACACTGGCTGGACACATATTGGACACAGACTAGATAATCCCAGACAAACATTTTGTGAAAAGACAGACCTGACAGTCTGGACAGGAAAAAAAATGCTGGACACACGCACGTCGCAGGCTATTTTAGGGAAAGAGTCAGGCAAGAAACTGGCTACACACAAGCTAGAGGCTGGCTTGACACTGAATAAACAAAAACTAGGCAGGGGATGGACACAGAATAGACACAAGTTAGACACAGACTTGAGATACGCCAGACAGAGAGTCTGGACAGTGTAGACACAGGCTAGATACAGGCTGAAGACTGGCTAGACACAGGAAAGAGACTGTGTAGAAAAAGGCTAGACACAGGAAGATTTAGGATTGACAAAGGCTATTTACAGACAAAACACTGGCTAGACACTGGCTAGACACTGGGTAGAGACTAACTAGACACTGGGTAGAGACTGCCTAGACACCGGGTAGAGACTGGCTAGACAATAGGTAGAGGCTGGCTAGACACAGGCTAGAAACTAGCTAGACACTGACAATATACGTGTTTGTTACAGGCTAGACATATGCTAGACACAGGTCAGACACATGCTAGACACTGGCTCGGCACACTGTTTGGACAGGCAAGACACAGACAAGACTCAGAATAGACACAGGCAAGACACAGGCTAGACACTGGCTGGACACATGTTGAACAGGGACTATATATAACCCAGACAGGCATTTTGGGCAAAAACTAGACAAGACAAACAGGCAAGACAATGGCTCGACGAACGCTCTGGACAGGCCAGATATCGGCTTAAAACCGACTAGGCAAACCCCAGACAGACAGTCTGGACAGGCAAAAAACTTGCTGGAGACATGCTCGTTACAGGCTATTTATGGGAAAAACATAGACTAGAAACTGGCTACACACAGGCTAGAGACTGCCAACATACTGACTAGACACTTATTAGACACTGTTAAAGCAGTTGCTAGATACTGGCTAGAGACTGGGTAGAAACATGCTAGACACAAGCTAGACACAGGCTCAAAGTTAGTATACCCTTTTTTGTCCATTTTCAATGGTCGAAGGGTATAAACAGGCCAGACACGGTATAGACAAAGGCTAAACACTGGCAAGACACAGGCTAGTCTTGACAGTTAAGACACAGGCTAAACACAGGCTAGACTCTGGCAAGACACACGATAGATACAGGTTAGTCACAGGCTAGACACAAGTTAAACACATTTTAGAGACTGT
>JAECXB010002079.1:0-21204 GCA_018151435.1 Zaprionus africanus
TGTTTAAGCAATCCATTAATTACCACGTGCGTATTTGGTAATAATATTGGGTGTTTGACTTCGTATGGTACATTAGCTTGAGAAATTCTACCTCCTACTCGCATGAGTTCAATACCGTCTGATAAATCAAGAAATGGGCTAAGCCCTTGTATTTTTGGAGAACGGATTAGCTCACATTTTTTCAACTTAGCGATTTCTTCATTAATATACAGGTGCTGGATATTGAAAATAATGTATTTTAGTCCACCTTTAATTTCAACTGCAGTTACACCCTCAGAACGAGTAAACTCAACCTTCGATAACGCGAGCTGCCAGCGAAATATGTAAGCAAAAACTCGAGTCAAGTTTATAAAGCTGTTGACAAATTTGCATTGGATAACTGTATCATCGTACTGTGATAAGGTGGCTGCTACAAGAGAAAATTTCGATGCTCGCTGCTCTAGTGGCTCTTCAGAACTCTCCCACCGCATTAGAGGCCACGTTTTAACCGCTAATTGCAAAAACCTTGGACGATGCCACCATAACTCGGAACTTTTAAGGTCAGAAGTATGCATACCCCGCGACACTATATCTGCCGGATTAAGTTTTGTGTCCCCCTTATACCAATCCTGAAGGCTTGACAATTCTTGAATTAATGCGACTCGATTTGCAACAAACGTGGTCCATCTACTAGCTTGCGAACTTATCCAGTTTAGTACAATAGTTGAGTCAGTGAAATAGTTTGTGCTATGCACGGGAACAGGCACACATGCCTTTATTTTTGCCATAAGCTGAGCGAGCAATTTTGCTCCTTCTAGCTCTAAGCGCGGTAAGGATACTGCTCTTACTGGTGATACCTTGGATTACGCAGTCACAAAGTTAACTGTTACACATCCATTCTTGTCGACAGCTCGCGCATATATTGCCTTGCCATAGGCTCCGCAAGATGCATCTGAGAACCCATGCAACTCCGAACTTTCGGCACTTCTATACTTTTGCCACTGAAGCAAGTAACTGGGAGGTAGCTCTTTACCCCACTCTTCAACATCTTCCGCCCCCGCAGAAGAACATTATCCAAAAGCTTATCAGCCAATCGGACAGTCGCAAAACAACATTGAATCATTGTTGCTCACTCTACAACAAAGCAAGTCGGAATTCATGACATTTATGAGAACAACTATGCAAGATCTTATGCGTAATCAAAGTCTATTGATACAGATGCTTGTATCACAACAGTCGAAATAATCATGACTTCACTACGTATAACTCTATGGAATGCCAACGGCGTTTCACGACACAAGCTTGAGCTAACACAATTCCTAAACAATAATCACATCGATGTTATGTTAATATCCGACACACATCTTACAAACAAGTACAAGTTTCAAATAAACGGTTACTTATTCTACGGCACAAATCACCCGGATGGTAAAGCACATGGTGGCACTGGAGTCCTAATAAGAAGCCGCATAAAGCACAATTTTCACAACGAGTTCGCCACCAACTATTTACAAGCTACATCGCTGATTTTACACTTCGGTCATAGGCATTTAACACTTGCTGCGTATATTGCCCTCCTCGCTTCACGCTATCTGAAGATCAATTTATGAATTTCTTCAATACCCTAGGCGATCGATTCGTTGAAGCTGGCGACTACAATGCCAAGCACCCATACTGGGGGTCTCTACTTGTAAATCCCAAAGGGAAACAGTTGTATAACGCAATTATAAAAGCGAGCAATAAGCTCAGTTGTGTTTCCTCGGGCAGACCAACATACTGGCCAACGGATCCCAGAAAAATAACAGTATCTCTCTCGGACCTGTCATCTGATCACTCACCGGTGCTCCTCAAATATCTCCAAAGCCCGGACATCGAAGTGCGTCCCTGCAGATTGACATCAAATAGAACCAACTGGCTAAAATATAAAAAGTATGTCAGCTCGCACGTTGAACTACAACCACAGATCAACAACAAAGCCGAAATAGAAATATCCACAAAGCACTTGGAGTCTGTTCTTGTTGAAGCAGCACACATCGCCACCCCAAAAATTAGTAATTTACACTATAAACAAAACAAGACAAACGTTCAAATCGAGCAACTTGTTCTGAAAAAACGTCGCTTACGAATAGAATGGCAAACTTACAGATCGCCACATGCAAAACAAAGGCTCAAAGATGCTACTCGAAAACTTTCAAAGGAACTCAATAATGAAAAAGATCGCTGTCAACTCTGCTACATAGAACAATTATCACCATTGAGCACAAAATACCCGCTATGGAGAGCACACCCATCTCTGAGGCCACCGATAGAGACTATTATGCCAATAAAAAACCCTGCTGGTGCTTGGGTTCGTACCGACAAAGACAGAGCCAGCACTTTTGCGGAGCACCTTAAAAAAGTCTTCCAACCAAACCCAGCAACGAATAGTTTTGCTACCGGAGCAAACAGATGACAATCTAACGGCACATGATCCCATTGAAGTTAGAAAAAAAGAGACCAAACGAAATAGCTAAAATCCTGAAGAGTCTTAAGCCTAATAAAAGCCCAGGCTGCGATCTCATAACTCCAAAGATGATCATCGAACTTCCACACTGCGCCGTCCAAACCATCTGCAATCTCGTCAATGCTATTACTAGAACCGGCCACTTCCCAACGAGATGGAAAAAGTCGATTATCATAATGATACCTAAGCCAGGAAAAGATCATACGTCTCCCTCTTCGTATAGACCCTTAAGCCTAATATCACGCTTGTCGAAACTGTTCGAAAAATGCCTACTGACCCACATTATACCGTACCTACGAGTTCATAAAATAATTCCAGAGCATCAGTTTGGCTTTCGAGAAAAACATGGCACAATAGAGCAAGTCAATCGTATAACATCCGAAATTCGAACTGCATTCGAACACCGAGAGTACTGCACAGGGATATTTCTGGATGTCTCCCAAGCATTTGATAGAGTCTGGTTAGATGGCCTCATGTACAAAATTAAGTTAATGCTCCCGAAATGCACCCACAAACTCTTAAAATCGTACCTCTACCACCGATCATTCTCAGTGAAATGCAACACTGATATGTCCGACGACCATATTATAGAAGCTGGTGTTCCTCAAGGTAGTGTACTGGGTCCAACTCTATACGTGCTATACACAGCAGATTTACCGACATCAAGGTTGCTAACAACATCCACATTTGCCGATGACACTGCAATCCTCAGCCGCTCGAAATGCCCCCGGCAAGCAATAATGCAACTTGCCCTCCACTTGGTGACTATTGAGAAATGGCTATCTGACTGGCGAACAAAGAACAAGATTGCCCTCCACTCCTACTGAACAACGCCGTAATACCGCAAGCAAATGAAGTCACAAACCTTGGAATCCATCTTGATAGACGACTCACCTGGCGTAGTCACATTGAAGCTGTACTAAAACCAATATGGACGTATGGTTCCCAATTGTGGGGAAACGCCAGTAACAGCAGCGTCGAAATTATACAAAGAGCCCAATCGAAAATCCTAAGAACTATCACTGGGGCACCGTGGTACGTTCGGAATGAAAACATCCAGAGGGACTTAACTGTATCGCCGGTCAGAGATGAAAGAGCACAACAAATGTTAAATTACCGCATTAAACTATCATCCCATCCAAACAGCCTTGCGCGGGACCTTACACGGCTGCCCAGCCAATCTCGCCTTCGTCGAACTGACATGCCAACCCAACTTTAAATATAGTTAGGGACATATAAACCTAAATCAGTTGCCGCAGCATCTGTTAATTATGTTAGTCTAGTAAGATTTATAAACTAATTGTTAGTCTCGATAAAGAGAAGATTCAATAAATAATGTCAAGTATTAAAAAACCAGTCGAACGCTACAGTCAGGTGCTGACTGTAGAAGGCCATGGATTATCATGGTATACCGTGTATAATTTATTTTCCCTTATTTATAATGAAAATTTTGGTTTGTTTGAATTTAAGCATTTAAAAATATAAATTTTATCTTCTTATTATTTAATTCGAACGACACGCCAAATTCGATTGACAGGTAGAAGAAGAAGAACACATAAATAATGCAAGGACGGATAGACAAGAAGTATAAGCATTAGATCATAGTGGCAAACAGGAGTCGCGGCTGCGGAAGTTGTGCAGTAGCTTAGTGGAGTGTGTGCCGGATTCGAAGACCAATGATGTTGACATTGTTCGGGTTCGATTGCTGCCGCGGTCAATGCGTGATATGTTTTCCTTTCTTTCTTTCTTTTCTATTAAAAAATTTAAAAGCTTAACAAACACTAATTTAATTTTTGGTACGCAACATATTTAATTAGAACACTTTTATAAACTTTGCCCTATGTTGCACAAATCTGACAGTTGCGTATGTGTGCGGAATACGGCAATTGATGCGTGTAAGAGCGGGATGCCGACACATAAATGTGCAAATGCAGACATGCATGTATCGGCATCCCGCTCTAACATTCGTGTACATTGATTGTCTTAACTATTGCATAAAAATATGAAATTTATTTTGATTGCTATTTAGTTAAATAATTTAGAATTAAGGTAGAGGTTGTAGTTTTCGGCTGTTGTTTTCCTTTTAGTTTATATAAATAAAAAAACCAAAAAAAGTAATTAAAATAAAAATTGCACTAGCCTCCGCTAGGACTCGAACTCGCTCACGCACGAACATACGAACTCTCTAAGAAGTGCCGTCCGCCACTCTAACCACTAAGCCACAACCTCATTTATTTTCCGATCGGCAAAGTTGCATTCTGAGCTGGCAATTCTGTTACCATTCTATGCAAATAAAATGTTTTGTTTTATGCTGTGTGTCCGAAGCTAGATTCGAACTTCGGTATGATGCGTAAATTAGGTCTTAATATGCGCATAAGTATACGTTCAATTGAGTTTAATTCGGATCATATCTCACTTATTTTTAGTCCGATTGAAATGAAATTTTCAGGAAACACCCGTGGAAAGGTATTTTCATGTGAGATGTACAACTTTTGTTGTGGTGTGTATATTGTCTATATTAAACTGTTATTACTGATTTACAGAGGCGGGGAGAGGCGTGGCCAAATTTCAAAAAAACTTTGAGACACCTGAATATAAACGTATGTTGTCACAAAATTTGAAGACTCTAGCTCCTATAGTTTCTGAGATCCAGGTGTTCATACAGACAGACAGACGGACAGACGGACAGACAGACATGGCTCAATCGACTCGGCTGTTGATACTGATTCAGAATATATATAGTTTATGGGGTCGGAGATGCCTCCTTCTGCCTGTTACGCACATTTGCGTTCCGACAAACACAGTAGACCATGAATTTTTTTATAATCCATGGCCTAAAAAAAAAAAAAGATGATATCGTTGTAAGGGTGTTAGCTCTCTAAATTTAGAGCACAATTTTAGCTGATGTGGCCCTGAGCAACTATAGCATTGAGTCGTGACGTTGTTCCCTGCGGTCGTTGGTAAGCTTGTGCGTTTATTTGAACCTTTGCCATACCCATGCACAGCAATTCCTTCCGAACTTCTCTTCCTGCTAAGTTTCGTCCCCTATTACAAATAAATTGCGACAGCAAGCTACAAGAAGGCAAATGTGAGCAATCATATTCTGCTTCCCACTTTTCCAAAGACACATCATCTAATTTTCCTCTAATAAGATGAAAAATGATTGCCTCCAACATTTCACCTTCGCTGACCAACAATCGAAGCGATCCCAAATATGAATTAACAGAGTCAACTAATCCACCTAAGCAATCTGCGTCAGATTGCTTGAGAGTTTTGATATTAAACAATTCGCGTACATGCGACTGCACGATTATTGCCTTGTTTTCAAACCGCCCACGCAGCAGCTGAAGCGCTTTTCTATAGTTCTCTTTTTTTTTTCAACATTCCTTCTTATTTATTGAATCTTCTCAGTTTGTGAGACTAACAAAAAGTTTACAAATCTTAATCTAATTTAGAATACAATTTTTAATTTTTTGAATTGTTGTTCAGCGGCCCTGAGAAGTTACTGCTGGACAGGTCGATCAAATCGCTGCAGTCTAGATGAGCTGCAAGCTCGCAATAATCGCTTGGCAAGAGGGTTAGGGTGAGCGTCGAGCTTGTTGTGGTAATCGGTTCTTTTGTCAAGTGTTTCATCTACGACTAGGTTGATTTGCAGGTCTCTATGTATGTCCTTGTTGTGAAGGTACCATGGGGCTGATTGTGCTCGCTGTACTACGATTATTCTGCTTTTTGACGCGCTTCCCCATAGTTCGGAGCCGTATGTCCAGATGGGCTTGATCACCGAGTTGTAGATGAGTACCTTGTGCTCTAGTTTAAGGGGGGAGTGGGCGTTGATTAGCCAGTGGAGACTAGCTGCCTTGAGCTTCATATTTGTAGTTTTTGCTTCCATGTGCCTACGCCATGTGAGCCGCCTGTCTAGGTGAATTGCCAGGTACGTTACCTGGCTAACTTGTGGAACTGGTGTGTTGTGTAGATATATCGAAGGGCATGTTTGTCGATTGAGCGTGAATGTTACATGTTTGCTCTTGTCCTTGTGGATACAGATGCGCCAGTCTGCAAACCATCGTTGCGCGCATCTGTTAATTATGTTAGTCTAGTAAGATTTATAAACTAATTGTTAGTCTCGATAAAGAGAAGATTCAATAAATAATGTCAGTATTAAAAAACCAGTCGAACGCTACAGTCAGGTGCTGACTGTAGAAGGTATGGATTATCATGGTATACCGTGTATAATTTATTTTCCTTATTTATAATGAAAATTTTGGTTTGTTTGAATTTAAGCATTTAAAAATATAAATTTTATCTTCTTATTATTTAATTCGAACGACACGCCAAATTCGATTGACAGGTAGAAGAAGAAGAACACATAATAATGCAAGGACGGATAGACAAGAAGTATAAGCATTAGATCATAATGGCAAACAGGAGTCGCGGCTGCGAGTTGTGCAGTAGCTTGTGGGTGTGTGCGTTGACCATGATGTTGACTTGTTCGGGTTCGATTGCTGCCGCGGTATGGTGTTGTTTTCCTTTTTTTTTTTTTTATTAAAATTTAAAGCTTACAACACTATTTAATTTTTGGTCGCACTTTTATTAGAACTTTTATAAACTTTGCCCTATGTTGCCAATCTGACAGTTGCGTATGTGTGCGGAATCGGAGAGCGGGATGCCGAATAAATGTGCAATGCAGACATGCATGTTCGGCTCCCGCTCTATTTTTGTTGTCTTACTATTGCTAAAATATGAATTTATTTTGTTGCTATTTGTTAATAATTTGATTAGGTGGGTTGTGTTTTGGCTGTTGTTTTCTTTTAGTTTATATAAATAAAAAACCAAAAAAGTAATTAAAATAAAAATTGCACTAGCCTCCGCTACTCGCTCCGCCGACATCACTCTCTAGAAGTGCCGTCCGCCTCTACCACTAGCCCACCTTTTATTTTCGTGGAGTTGCTTCTGGCTGGCATTCTGTTCTCTTGCAATAATGTTTTGTTTTATGCTGTGTGTCAGCTGATTCGACTCGGTTGTGCGTATTGGTCTTTTGGCTGTATCGTATGGTTTATTCGGTCTTTCTTTTTTAGTCTTGATGTTTTCGACCCCGTGGGTTTTTTGTGGTGTACTTGTTGTGGTGTGTTTTGTCTTTTAACTGTTTTCTGTTTCGGGCGGGGGGCGTGGCCTTTAAACTTTGGCCTGATATAACGTTGTTTTGAGACTCTGCTCCTTGTTTCTGTCCGGTGTTCTACGACGACGACCCGACCCTGGCTCTCGCTGTCGCGATATTTGTTGCTTCTGTCGCTTGGTTCCGTAGACCTGATTTTTATAATCCTGGCCTAAAAAGATGATATCGTTGTGGGTGTTGCTCTCTAATTTAGGCACATTTTGCTGTGTGGCCCTGGCACTGCTTGTGTGCGTTGTTCCTGCGGTCGTTGGTAGCTTGTGCGTTTTTGACCTTTGCCTACCCTGCACGCATTCCTTCCGAACCTCTCCTGCTAGTTTCGTCCCCTATTCAAATAAATTGCGACAGCAGCTACAGAAGGCAAATGTGGCATCTTTCTGCTTCCCACTTTTCAAAGACACTCTCTATTTTCCTCTAATAAGATGAAAATGATTGCCTCACATTTCCTTCGCTGCACATCGAGCGATCCCAATTGAATTACAGGTCCACCTAAGCAATCTGCGTCGATTGCTTGAGAGTTTTGATATTAAACAATTCGCGTACATGCGACTGCACGATTATTGCCTTTTTTAACCGCCCGCGCGCTGGCGCTTTTCTATAGTTCTCTTTTTTTTCAACATTCCTTCTTATTTATTGAATCTTCTCAGTTTGTGAGACTAACAAAAAGTTTACAAATCTTAATCTAATTTAGAATACAATTTTTAATTTTTGAATTGTTGTTCAGCGGCCCTGAGAAGTTACTGCTGGACAGGTCGATCAAATCGCTGCAGTCTAGATGAGCTGCAAGCTCGCAATAATCGCTTGGCAAGAGGGTTAGGGTGAGCGTCGAGCTTGTTGTGGTAATCGGTTCTTTTGTCAAGTGTTTCATCTACGACTAGGTTGATTTGCAGGTCTCTATGTATGTCCTTGTTGTGAAGGTACCATGGGGCTGATTGTGCTCGCTGTACTACGATTATTCTGCTTTTTGACGCGCTTCCCCATAGTTCGGAGCCGTATGTCCAGATGGGCTTGATCACCGAGTTGTAGATGAGTACCTTGTGCTCTAGTTTAAGGGGGGAGTGGGCGTTGATTAGCCAGTGGAGACTAGCTGCCTTGAGCTTCATATTTGTAGTTTTTGCTTCCATGTGCCTACGCTATGTGAGCCGCCTGTCTAGGTGAATTCCCAGGTACGTTACCTCGCTAGCTTGTGGGACTGGTGTGTTGTGTAGATATATTGTAGGGAATGTTTGTCGATTGAGCGTGAATGTTACATGTTTGCTCTTGTCCTTGTTGATACAGATGCGCCAGTCTGCAAACCATGTTTCCACGAGTAGTAGGTGTCGAGCTAGTTGCGCAGTTGCTTCCATTGGAGATCTGGATCGGCTGAGGATCGCAGTATCGTCGGCGAACGTATGCGTAGTTAGCTGGGAGTTAATGGGTATGTCCGATGTAAATAGGAGATAGAGGACAGGGCCCAGAACGCTACCTTGAGATACACCAGCGTTGATGTTATTTTCGTATGACATGCTGTTGTTGCATCTAACTGTGAAGGTACGCTTGTAGAGGTACGTCTCCAACAACTTGTGGGTGTTTTGATGCAGCAGTTTCTGAATTTTGAACATAAGTCCATCAAGCCAGACTCTATCAAAAGCTTGAGCTACATCCAAGAATAATGCAGAGCAGTATTCACGGTTTTCAAAGGCAGTGCGTATTTCCGTTGTGATTCGGTTCACCTGCTCAATGGTTCCATGCTTCTTTTGGAATCCGAATTGATGAGTAGGAATGATGCCATGGAGATTTATGTTAGGCATCAAACGTAGCAGAAGCACCTTTTCAAAAAGTTTGGATAGGGTGGTTAGCAAACTTATGGGCCTGTAGGCCCACTGACTTTTTTCATTGTGTAGGGATATAGCCAAGCTTAGCAATTGCGTTGAAGAGCTTGCAAATAAGGTTCAGCGCACATCGAGGCAGACGACTGATCATCTTGGTAACCATGTCCTGGCGATTTTCCAGGCCGAAAAACCATTGGCTCCAGCGGTACGCAATTACTACCTGACAAGGGGAGGATGAAAGTGTTTGTAGGCGGATTAGGCTGAAACACCTTTTGCAGGTGATCAGCAAAGGTGCGGGCTCGTTGTTTATCGCTTCGGGACCAATTTCCATGGGCATCTCGCAGTGGTGTGACAGCCTCTGTTGGTGCCTGATGGTGTCGGTGGGCTTTCCATAAAGAGTGTTTTGCGCTAGTTGGTGATAGCTGCTCGATGTATTCGTAATGTGCCTTTTCTTCCTCTAGCTTGAGTGTTCTGGTGAGCAAACGCGTCGCGGCTTTTAGTTTTCGTTTCAAGGTCGGCGATCGGTGCTTTTGCCACTCTCTGCGCAAGCATCGTTTTTCAAGCACCAGGTTCTCGATATCTCTGTTTGTTAGGTTGTACCCTTATTTCCCCCCGTGCCGGGAGACGCCATTTTCTTTTCCCCTAGGTGCTATTTGTAGGGAAGCCATTTTTTTGATTTGCTGGATACGAGTAGCTGTATCAGCGTGTTTTTGTTCTTCATAAGCTCTTTCAAGGTGGTTTGAGTCAGTACGTGAAGTAGGCTGATTTTGCGTTTGGGAGGTGGTTGATCTGGTTGATAATTGTGTGTTAGAGTGGGACCTTGGCGACGGCGTGTGCTTGTAGATGCGATTTTTAAGCTCTTTGAAGACTACACAGCCGCGCCAGTTTGCTGTGTGGTTCTCTCCGCAGTTGCTGCACATCTTAACCGAAGTGTCTTCCTTGTTTTTTGTACAATTCGCAGTACTGTGTGGCTCACTGCCGACAACGCAGATTGAACTCAGAGTGCAGTAGGGCTTGGTGTGGCCATATTCTAGGCAGTTTATGCACTGCACTGGTTGACTTCTTTTGTGCGGCTCTTCCACAGTGATTCGACGGTGGAGCAGGAGTTGTAGTTTGTATATCGGGTGCACTTCGTTTCGCTTGACCATTTTAGCTTCAGGCCCCAGCTCTACTTTGAAGAGTGGCTGAGGTTGTTTGTTCCTGTTCAGGATGTTAATCACTGATTTGGCATAGTTTTTAGCTTTTAATGCTGCAGTAATTTCATCAGGCGTCACAGTGGGTTCAATTCCTTTTATTACAACTTGGAGTCCCTTGGCGCTCTTAAGTTGGTATGTGTAATATGTTTTCCCAGCATCGTCCAGATATTTTGTTACAGCCCGATGGCCAGCTTGGGTTAGTGTTAGGATCCTTGTTTCGCTGATTTTGCCTTTTGTTAGGGGTACGACTTGGAAATTGTTCTCGCCAATGAGTGCGAATAGTTTGTTGACCAGTGCAGTTGTTATTTGCTCGCGGGCGAAGATTGGCGGCGGTTTTGGACTCTTCGTCTCCATTTCTGGCACATCGATTTGGTTCGCTGAGGTATTGTCTAATAGAGCGAATCTATTTGAGTATTGTCCCTCAGATTCGCTATTAGTAGCGTTGTTGCGGTTCATTTTCGACTTGTTGCCGCTTCCTATATTCTGCGGGCTCAGCTTACGCTTGATCTGTATGTACCGATCGATACCAGTTTGTACCAGTTGCGCTGCTCGAGCTTGTTTTGGTTCCGTTCCACTGTTGTTTTTGTTTTCGTTGCTATAATTGTGCAGTGAGAGAGGCGTAGAAGGCTTTCGGGTTGACGTCGTCGGCTCAACAGAGACAGAGGCTGTTGTTTTTGAGAGTGTGGGCGCGCTAGTAGTTGACAGATTGGTCACAGTACTGGTAGCTACAGAGCTTACTGGTATTGGCACTTGCAAATGCAAGAGAGGCGCTTGCAAGTGCAAGAGAGGCGCTTGCAAGTGCAAGAGAGAGTTGTTTTGGTTACTCTTAGCACCAAATCGCGCTGACGTCAGCGTCGGCGAGCACGAGCGCGACCGTTTGCTAAGAGCTGGCTTGAGTTCGTCGACCTGTTTGTTCAAGCTAGGCTTCTCGGGGTGGGGAGACACGAATGTAAAATATGCATTGTTACGTTGGAAAGAGAGCCGACGCTCGTCTTGCTCATTTTGTCTCTGAGCCGAATATGGCGTTGACTCATAGCTGCGTGCACTTTTATTTATTTGTAGATTCAGAATTTATGTGTAATTTTGGTTACACAAGAATAATAATAATATACACAGAGTTTTGCGAGTTTGCATCGCTTAAGCGTCCTCTCGTTAATTTAAAAATTTTTTGTTAATAGTTGTAGTTTGACTGTAGAAAACGATAAAAACTGATAGTTCCCGTAGCACAAAACAAAAAACACGTCTGTTAACGTCTGCGGTTGAACATGTCTGAACATGTCTATAGTTCTCTGACGATAGTTCTAAACACTCTTTAGTTTTAAGCGGACTGGCATCCAAGCGCGACTTAAAATGTATAAATTTGGAAAGCTCATCGATATCATTGTCCGATTCAAACAGCGTTGTGAACTCGTTAAACCAACTGGTCCATTCATTAAATTTTCCTGAAAACCTAGGTAATGTTAACTTTGGCAGTTTGGATATACAAGAAGCCTCACCATCGTTGAGTTTGCAGCTGGATCAGCCAATGCAACGGAATGTCTTCCTCTATTATTTAATGCACTCAGAATTTTTGCCTTAATTTCGCAGTACAGTGCTTCTATTACGAGCCCCAACCACTATTAATTCGAACAGCATGTGTTTTTTGCAGCGTGCAATGTTCAACGCACGATATTTTCGATACTTTTAAAGATTACGTATGCCAATCTACGAGTATTTTTTCTAAAGGAGAATTTTATTCTCTTTACGATGATAAAAAAATGTTTCTTGTATTTTAAACAACAACAAAAATATGAGTACTTTATTCAAACCGTAGTCTTAAGAGATAAGCAAAATATGACCACTAATAATTCGAACGCTGCGCAAGCTAACAGTTATCTCAAAAGAAGAACAAAGCAAAAGCAACCAATGTAACGGAATCACTATCTTACTATAATCTACAAATAACAACGCATTGCAGAATGCAAAAAAAAATTTAAAATTACTACAGATCAGTCAAAGTTTAGCAACGATGGCACGTGGCAAGCCTATTTGCACCGAAATCAGAGTGTTGGTTAAAGATTATTATAAATCTGGGCAGACAATTACAGAAATAAGCAAACAATTTAATTTGTCTAAATCATTGGTGCATGGGGTGATACAATTGTTTAAGAAAACTGCGAACATTGAAAAAAATATCGGGCGTACGCAGAATTTTTTTTAGGGGGGGAAGGATTTTTTTGTCACAATTTTTCCGAATTTTTCGACTTCTTTCCTCTGAGGGACTTAAATATTTGATTTATTCTCATCACTTATTTCTGACAGGGGGGGCAAGTGCCCCCCCCCTGCGTACCGCCCTTACGCCCTTAGGCCGAACATCAACAATAACACCCCGTGACAAACGGGAACTGACCAAAATTTTTAGGTCTGATCGTCGCAAATCATTAAGTATTTTGGCTTCAGAGTGGTCTCAGAGAACTGGCAAAACTGTCAAGCGAGAATGGACGCGACTGCAGCTAAAAAATAATGGAAATGGATACCCAATAACTTATCTGACTCGTAGGTCAAGGAAAAACCCTTGCTTACGCTTCGTCAAAAAGCATTTGCAATAGGTTCGTGAAAGGATGTCTTGGACTCAAAGGCAATGGGACACCATCATATTTAGCGATGAAGCTAAATTCGATGTACGTATAAGTGTCGGTGATACGAGAAAACGCGTCATCCGTACAAAGACAGAATCATACCATAAAGACTGCATTAAAAGGACAGTAAAGCATCCTGCAAGCATTATGGTATGGGGATTTATGTCAGCCAATGGAGAAGGTCAACTGCATTGTATTGAAGGATCGGTTAACGCCAAAAAATATATTTATATTTTGGAAGAAAGTTTGCTGCCATCAATACCAAAACTGGCAGTTTGTGTTGAATTCACTTTTCAGTAGGACGGACCATCATCGCACACAGCCAAAACAACCAAAAATTGGCTGCAATATAAGCAAATGGAGGTTTTAGATTGGCCAGCAAATAGTCCACATCTTAGCCCCATAGAAAATATTTGGTGGCTAATGAAAAGAAAGCATCGAAAGCCACTAAGGAATATTTCTGATCTTAAAATTAGGTTGCAAGATGTGGGACTCGATTTCTCGAGAGCATTACGAAAACTTGTTAAAATCAATGCCAAAACGTGTTAAGTTTGTAATACAGGCCAGAGGTGACGTTACACAATTCTAATATTAGTTAATTTGTTATATTAAGCAGCGTTCGAATTGTGTAATCGAGAATAAAATTCTCTTTTAGAAAAAATAAATTGGCATACGTTATCTGTAATAGTATCGAAAATATCGTGCGTTGAACATCGCACGCTGCAAAAAACACATGCTGTTCGAATTAATAGTGGTTGGGGCTCGTACTTGGCGCGTATCCCACTCAATAGCGTCGTCAGTTGTCTGTTCGATTACGCTCTGAATTGTACTTAATTGCGTAAAAGTTGACTAAACTAAACTAAGGCGTGCATATAATTTTGCAGCAATCATTGAACTGCAGTTATTAGTTATATATTCTTTATTTCGCCTTAATGAATTTATTAAGCTATCGCGAGACGAGTGATGTTCAGAGTCTTTATTTCGTTTCGGAGCCATTTTTTTTTTGTTATAAATTAAATTATGCTCTCACAAAATTAACACTCGAAAATCACTTATGTAGTTAAATTAAATGCTTCCTTAATTCTTAATAACATGCACAATCTAGAAAGGCATAAATTTTAATTGCAAACTTGATTGACTAAACCACTGTGCTTGTTATGACAGAATGTAAATGCAAGTTATCACCCTCGGTCCCTTTGTATTCAATATGGAATTTATAAACAGTTTTCATAGCCACTTTGGAACCCATATTTTGCTCTAGCGCTATCCTCTTGCGCCAGTATCTTAAAAACATAAACAATTTGTCAGCGCTTTTCGCTAAACAAACAATCTTTTCCAAGAGGCAGTTATTAAACTGCGCAGTTCAATAACGTAAACATTGACCACTTGGTCACCATCCTAATTAAAACTCTTCAAGTGTCAGCAAAATTCTCGATCAAGAGCGTATCATAAACAACGCTCTCACGATCTGCGTCTCCACGCTCCATTCTAAACAAATCTTAATTTCACCACAAGACGGAAGCTTTGACGTTACTTTAGCCTAAGAATATATCTGTAACTTCAGTCCTATTTTGTCATTCAATAAAAACGGAAGGTTTCTTCCTGCTAAATATAAATTTTTTTCCATCACGCGTTCGCGAGTTGGTTAATTGGCGCCCAGTACGTGGGGCTCGCGTTAAGTTTGTTAAGTTCTTAACATTAACAACACGAAAGATATTAAACCCCACAATATCAAAGTGTCGCGAGTGAACTTTATCCGGGTTATTGAAACAAAACGGCGAATATTCTAAAAAGCCGTTAGGAACTCACAAACATTAACAGTGCTACACATAAAGAAGACCTGAAAGAAATAAAAAGCGAACCTCAAAGTGAAATGCAATAAAAACAGTGCCGCTCAACTGAATAGAGAACCTGAAAAAAATAAAAAGGGAATCTCTAAGTGAAGTGCAGATACAATAAAAAAAACAGTGTGCTGGTGATACCAAATTTACAAAAACAGTTTTGGTACACAGCACTTATAACTACAAACCAACAATTAAAAAAAAAAAAAATACCGAAATTTAAAAACAACAACAACAAGTGTAGAAGGAAGACCCACAAAACCAGGAACAAACAACGCAGAAGGAAGACCCCCAAGCCAGGAACAAACAACGCCCGGCCTAAGAAGGAAGATCATTCACGTGAGCTTAATCAGTGCAGTTCTTTATTGTTAAATTATTATAAGTAACTTTCAAAACCTAAAAATGGCTCAAAATCAGACTTTGACAGCAGATTTAATCGCTGAACTTATAGCAAATAAAACCAAAGCCCTATCTGAAGAAATTGCAGCATTAAAATTACAAATTAACACCAGTTCAACTACAGTTCAAGAATACCAACCCACACAAGTAAATGACTCAATCAGATGCGATGAATCATTTGATGTTATTAAGTCTATACCCGAGTTCGCAGGTAGTTACGCAAATTATGTTAGTTGGCGTGAAGCAGCATGCTGCGCCATGAGAATGTGCTTTGACAATTTTGAGGAACAAAATAACAGGGAAAGCTAATGATACGTTAACAAATCATGGTACCGTATTAAATTTTGATGCTATTTTAGCTAGATTGGATTTCGCCTATAGCGACAGGCGTCCGATTTATATAATAGAACAGGAACTAAGTGTACTTAGACAGGGAAACATGACGGTTCTAGAATATTATAACTTGGTTAACAAGAAACTTACCTTGTTAATAAATAAAACAATAATGACATATGGCGATAAAGCAAGTGTCATCACAGAAATGAATAATAGAAACAGGGATAACGCGTTGCGTATCTTTATCACAGGTCTGAATGGTTCTTTATCAGAAATTCTATTCTCTTTAAAACCTGAAAACTTACCCAATGCTCAAGCAAAGGCTCAAGAGCTTGAAGCAAACAATCAAAGAGCATATTTCGCCAATAATTATTATACACGTTCTCAACAGAACAATTACAATAATAACAAAAATCAGCAGAAAAAACCTGATAACCCAAATAATAATCATAATAATAATTTACGTCTAAATCAAGTTAACCAAAATCCGAACAATAATCAACAAGCAACTAGAAATGTTTTTGCTCCAGACAAAAACACAGTGCAGCCCCCACCAGTTCCGATGGACATCGATAAGTCCATCCAAATTCAAAATAAACCCCAATATAATCGTAATCAGTATAATTCCCAACCTTTGAAGCGCGAGTATCCACCGCCTTCGACCCAACAGCAACCGCAAAAGACAATGCGGGTTAATAACTTAAATGAGGAACATTTTTTAGAGGAAGAGGGGGAGAACTCCCCTACATCTTCCGAACAGACAGAAAACTAAAAAAGAAATTTAAAATTTTAATTGATACAGGTGCTCCCGAAGAACTAGTTATTAAGAAAAGAATAAAAACAGTAAATGGTTATAGTTTGATAACTCATTTTCATAATATTACAATATTTGGTAAAAGCCAAAGATTTTACGAAATCCAAAACTTAGATGCGGATCTATTGGTCGGCTATAACCTACTAAAGGGAATAAATGCCATTATTGACCTATCTAAAGAAACGCTTGCTTATGGAGATGAAATAGAAAGAATTAATTACGAAACCCCAGCTGAAGATACAGTTGGTAATCTACAGTGTACAGAGATAGATCTGAACATTGCCAATTTTCTGGACTCACAAAAAGGGAATAATGGAGAAGTGTTATCCTTATTCCAAATGTCCGACTCTTATGAATCATCGTCAATGACTGACGCTGATTGCCCATTTACAGACGATAATGAAATCGTTAGTAAACCAAAACGAAGGAGGAAGGTTAAAAAGAGCAGACGCCGTAAAGCGTCAGTATCCTCTGTTACCAATTCTTCTGTATTATGTAAAGTAAACCACTCTGTGAATGTCACGGAACAACAAGTTGTGCAAGAAATATTTTCAAAGCATTCCCAAATTCAAACGTGTCTGCCCTTTAGAACAGATATTAAAGGTGAGATAAGAACATTGAATGATAATGCTATTTACAGTAAACAGTATCCTTATCCTTATTCAGCTAACAACTTTGTTAACCAGGAAATAAATAGGATGCTACACGAAAACATTATACGACCTAGCAAAAGTCCATACAATTCCCCAGTATGGGTTGTAGGGAAAAAAGGCTATAATGAAGATGGTACTAGAAAAAATCGATTAGTTATCGATTATAAGAAACTTAACGAAAACACAATACCCGATAGATATCCGATGCCAGATCCATCGGTAATTTTATCCAATTTGGGAAAAGCACGGTTCTTTTCGACTATAGATTTAGAGTCAGGTTTCCATCAGATCCTAATGAAGGACGATGACATTGAGAAAACTGCGTTTTCAATCAACAACGGGAAGTATGGATTCCTTCGTTTGCCTTTCGGATTGGCGAATGCGCCACGAATCTTTCAACGGGCAATGGATAATATTTTAAGAGAAAAAATTGGAAAAACATGTCACATATATGTGGATGACATAATCGTTTTTTCCGAGACTGCGGAACAACATCTTTATGATCTAAAGGAGATCATAGACATATTGTTCGTAGAAAATATGAAAATAAGTTTAGAAAAATCTAAGTTCTTCCGAAAGGAAACAGAATTCTTAGGTTACTTAGTGTCGCACAAGATAATAAAAACCGATCCACAGAAAATAAAAACAATTGTAGAGTATCCACCCGCCCCCCAACATTAGAGAGTTGCGTGGTTTCCTAGGATTAACTGGTTACTATAGGAAATTTGTACAAATTATGCCTCAATAGCAAAACCACTCACTAAACTGTTGCAAGGCCATAATGGAATGATATCTAAAAGCATGTCCAAAAAAATATAAATAACTTTAGATGAGGAAAGCACGTTAGCTTTTGACAATTTAAAATCCCACCTAACTTCACAGGTTGAACTAACTCAACCAGATTATTCAAAAAAGTTTGTCCTAACCACAGACGCGTCCGATGTAGCAATTGGTGCTGTTCTTTCACAAGAGAACAAACCAATCACTTTTATTTCAAAAACTCTCAATACAACAGAGCAAAACTATGCCACTAACGAGAGGGAACTTTATGCCATAGTTTGGGCATTAAAAAATCTTCGTAACTACTTATATGGGGTAGTCAATTTGGAAATCGTTACCGACCACCAACCACTTTCCTTCGCAGTTTCTGCGCGGAATCCCAATTCCAAAATGAAAAGGTGGCACTCATTTATCGAAGAATATTCTCCGAAAATATTATACAAGCCAGGTATAACTAATGTTGTCGCAGATGCTTTGTCCAGGTTACAAATAAACAACATCAATTGCCAAAATCACATTTCAGGTAGTTCGTCCGACAGCGGAACTGTTCATTCTGCTGAGAGTAGTTATGAGGAAATCATAGCAGAAACTAACAAGCCTTTAAATCAGTTCAAGCAACAACTGCTTATTTCAAAAAATAGGTTTACCATTCATGAGAAAGTTAACAATTTTAATAAAACAAGACACATTATAGAATACGACACTGTGGACAATTTAGTAACCATATTAAAGGAGTTCTTGCAGCCAAACATCGTTACAGGAATTCATTGTACCCCCGAGGATTTATATGAAATCCAAACCAAACTTAGAAATACATTTACCAATAAGTTTTTATATACTAAAAAGTTTGTATCCGATGTCATAAATAGGGATGACCAACAAATAATAATAGAAGAAACCCATGCTAGAGCTCATAGAGGGTTCGACGAAAATTTAAAGCAGATTTTAAGATATTATTACTGGCCTAAATTATATGAAAAGCTCAAACAACACATTCGTAATTGCGAAGTTTGTAACAAAAATAAATACAATAGACACCCGAAACAAATTCCAATTTCAAAAGCCCCTATTCCAGAAAGAGAAGGCGAACAATTACATATAGACATTTTCTATGCCCAAAAAGTAATTATTTTGACTTGTATTGATGCTTACTCTAAGTATTTAATAGTTAAAGAAATTCAAAATAAATGCAATATGGAATTTAAAATTCTCGAGCTAATTCAACCATTTCCTTTTGCCAAGTCCATAATGATGGACAATGAGCCTAGTTTCTCTTCCGCCCAATTCAAATCAGCAATAGAGCGTTCTGGCTTAACCATTTTTTATGCAGATCCCAGACATAGTCTCACCAATGGCCAAGTAGAAAGAGTACACTCAACGTTAATCGAAATTTCACGCTGTATTCAGGAAGAATACAATCTTCTAGATCATAAAGAAATAGTTTATCGCGCTGTCAGAGAATATAATAACACCATACAATCTTCCACACAAAATAAACCCAATGATATTATGTTTAACAAAATTGATCACACCCACTTACCTAAGATATTAAAAACAGCTCAAACAAAAATGTTAGAATATCACAATAAAAAAAGGACACCTAAAAATTATGAAGTAGGAGAAATAATTTATGAGAAAAAGCATGGAGAGAGATATAAACTACAACCTAGATATAAGAAACAAACAGTAAAAGATTTAGGAAATAAGGTTATCATAAATAACAAGAATCGAATAATTCATAAAGATAACATTAAGTTTTAATCAAATTTTGCATTTTCTTTTTTTTTATGTTTTTAGCATGAACATTTTATATATATTACTTACCCCAATATTACTGGGTTCAATAATTTCTAATATTATAAACTACTCGAACGAGGAATATGTTTTACTTGAAGACGCAGACAACATATTTTTATACGAAACTTATGGGGAAATTTTTCACGATACTAACTTAAGTTTTTATAAATACATTATCGAAGAAGAATTAAAATATGTAAAAGATAGAAACATCAGTGTAGATTGGGATTTTTATTTGAACTTAAAATTAGCCAGTTCTCTTTTTTCTCAACTTGCGCCACATAAAATAATAAAACGAGGTATTAATGAACTAGGCACCATTTTTAAATGGATAACAGGTACACCAGATCACAATGACTTAATCACACTTCAAAACAAAATCAATGACTTGGTCGAAAACAACAATAAGCAAAACAAAATCAATTCTGCAATTTTTAAAGAAATTCAACAAGTAACCAATTTATTAAAAAACTTAAAATTAGATGAAGAGTTTGCTATGAAAAAACAGAGATTAAAACTGCTGTCATTCGACTTACAAAATCTGAGAGACGCAATAACATTTTCAAAAGCCAATATTTTGTATTCAAAAATTCTAAACAATCACGATGTGGCAGACATATTTACACACGAAAAACTTAACATAACTATAATAGACTTAATGGATGTTTCTACTTTTTCAATTATATCGCATAAAGGCTTAATCATATATTACATAAAATATCCTATTGTAAAACATAGTTGTAAGTTTTTTCACGCAAAAGCCATATCTCAAACAAATGGTAAATTAATTATTGACGACAAAGTTGCCAAATGCAACGACACTTATTACCCAATAAAAATTTTCAAAAAAGAAATATACAATAATTTTGGTCAAATTCAAGAAAATGACAATTGCTTTGTAGATATGCTTAATAAAAAATATGCAGTTTGCAAGAAAATCAAAGAAAAAAACAAACCCGTAGAAATTATTGCAGACGGAGCTATTCTAGTTTCCGGTTCAAACTATATCAACCACACATTTGTTACAGGCATTTATTTAGTTACCTTTCAAGCCATTGTTGACATTAATAATATAACTTATACCAATAATAAACAAAAACTGTTAAACTATATCGAAAACAATAGATTTAAGAATTACCTAATATCAGAATATTTACAAAGCAACAATTCCGAACTTAAATTTCAAAATACAAATATATTATCAAAAATTATTATACCACTTAAGCATTATCATTTTGAAATAACATTTGTAATAATTTTAATCATACTTGTATTTTTTATGTCAAAGCTTCTTAAGTACCTTTTCC
>JAECXB010002082.1:0-32657 GCA_018151435.1 Zaprionus africanus
TTGCTCTTGTTTTTATTTGATTTTCTTTGGGCTGCTGCTAGAAAAGGCAAAAGAAGTTCAATCGGTGGGCGATCTTTCTTTTTCCTTGCTACGAACTCTTTAACCATTTCATGTTCCGGCGAAAATTTTGCCGAACATATAATGCCTAAGAGTTCGTTTGCGGCACTTATTTTGAAGGATGATATGTCCCTCTCATAAGAAAACTTCAATTTTTCCACTTTTATATCAACGGCTTGGGTTTTAGCTTGAATATAAGCTTTAACATCATTTGATGTGAGTTCAGGGGCAAGCCTAGTAACAAAAATCTGTTTCTTTTGTGGAACACCTATAATCTTTTTAGGCGCCTCAGGTATATTTCCAGAGCAGAGATTCTCTTCTGGTAAACCAGAACTTGAACACACCTTAGGTAACACTAATTCCTGTGGCACGGGCAACGAGACCACAGCGGACATAAGGGAAAATTTGGGCTTCACTGGTTGCGCCCACTCAATGACATTTTTGGGAATCGAAATTGATTTAGCCGCAGATCTCGTTACCATCGGGGGATTGGTGAACGACATTAACGGCTGTGTCATAGGCGTACCTGGCTGGTCAATTATAGGGAGCTGGGTGGCGATAATTGGCTCTTCTATTCGGGTGGATTTTTCCCGCTTTGGGGATTCGTTCAATAACTTAAGGTTATTGAAAGATGAATCGAGCGCTAAGAACTGGTCGGATAGTGTGCGAAAACTTCCAAGCAGTTCCCTAAATCCAATCTTTGTTTGCCGCATAAACGAACAAATTTTACCTTCCACTTCCCTACACATATCGCAGCAATAACGCAACCCAGTGCGCTTGGCTACGGCATAAGCCGTCGGGCCAGAAAAACCGGCACACTTCGCGTGTACTACGTTATCACATAGCCAACACGATATGCTAGGCTGGGCAGCCGTCACCTGCTTAAGGCAGAATTTTTTAAAACAAATCAATGCGTCCATTATAGGGGACACCTACTGTAACAAATTAAAACAGCCGCAAAGAAAACAAAACACAAACAAGAAAAAGAGGTATGTGCACAAGAAAAAGAAATTGGCGCGCGCAAAAGGCAGAGAGCAGAGAGCGCAAAAACGATCAAGCAACAACAGTGCAGTAGAGAGAGCGGCAAAGCGTGAGTGATGCTTAGGCACGCTCAAAGAATTAGGATAGATAAGAAAGAGAGTAATAGCGGTGAGCCACTAACAACAACGTTGCTTACCGAAAAGAGTAAAGATGTAAACAAAGCAACAGAGGAGCAGAACCAATGCACAAAAAATATAAAATTAGCAAACAAAGATTAGTTTGACTAATTTGAATGGCATGAAAGTTACTTAGCTACTGAGCTACTTAGCGTTCCTTATGTAAATTATAAACAACTTTTCATAGTCTTTCCGGAGTCTTGAAAATTTATTCTGAACGCCTCATATTTCGCTATTGTAAACAGTTCCCATTGAGTCTTGATTCTCAACTCTTCATGTTTCGCTATTGTAAACAATTCCCATTGACTCTTGATTAACTCTTCTTTGAATTCATAAACCACCCACGCAGCCTAAAGCCTAGTGTGCAAAACACTTATTTGTAAAGAAATCTTCCTTCGTCTAAAGTCCAAATTGCATCACGAGCTTTAAGCTTTAGCTCGATCAGCAGAAGCTTTGACATCTTCAAAGGCCACTTCGGCCTCAGAACAATATTGTAACTTTAGTCTTAATTTTGTAACCACAAGAAACCGAGTCGTTCTGCACAAATAAAAATATATTTTTTTCGAAGTCCTACAAATGGTTCGATTAATTGGCGCCCAACGTGGGGCTCGCGTCAAATTTTTCCGGTCGAATCACGCACAAAAGGATTAACGATATCCTTAAGTGATTTGCAAGTGAAAAACACAAAAAGGAATTAACAACCATAATTCCCAAGTGTCGCGAAAGACCAGTTTCTGTGTTACAAAAATAGAGCAAATATCTAAAAACGCTCTTTAAAAACTTAAAAATCTTACTCAAACAAACCCAATCTAATTGACAAACTTAAAAAGTGAGCCGTAGTGCCACTCAAAAAAAAACCCAAACTTAACCCAAGAAGGAAGACACCCCACCCACAACGAGAAGGAAGACCCTTACAGCAAGAAGGAAGACCCTCAGCCAAGTAGGAAGACATCTACGTGAGCTTCAATAAACCTTATCTTTTTTGTTATTGTATTATTAAATTAAGCTGGACGACCTAATAAGCGGTTTTTCAAAATTAAAAATGGCTAATAGTTTGACAGCAGACATAATTGCAGAATTAATAGCAACCAAAACTTGAGCCTTAGCAGATGAAATTTGCAGAATTAAGGTTACAATTAAATAACAATTCCAACCCAGTTCAGAAGTATGAACCGACTCAAATAAATGATTCGATTAGGTGTGATGAGTCATTCGACGTGATTAAATCGATACCAGAATTTGGAGGTAGTTATGCAGGATATGTTAGTTGGCGCAAAGCAGCGTGCTCCGCCATGAAGCTATATAAAGAAGGTAGCCGAAAATATGTAGGTGCCTTAAGAATCTTAAGAAACTATCTTCGATCACCAAGTTAGTCAGCGATGAATGCTGTTGATCGTAGTTGGCTACTTCGTGAAACAATTGTACATTTAAGCCCGCTCCTTGTCTTTAGAGAAGTGTTCTTGTTGTGTTTGGCAATAATATCGACTAGATAAGCAATAATGCAGAAATCAAACCGATATTGACCCCGAGTCAGCTAATATGTTATTAACAAATGCAGGTCGTAAGCCACGCTTATTACAAATAACGGTAGACACGCCGGACAATGCTCTACACCAATAGAGCTTTATGCACCTTTTAACAAAGTGCAAACTGCAATCAGGAATTCTCGTAGATGAATTCAATGCAGTATTAAGTCCAAACACAACAAAAGAGACAAACTTGTTTTTTTGAATTGGTTTTCACCTCCGCGCCACAAGAATTCCCAACGAGTTCTAGCAGTGTGGAGATATTCGATCACCAAGTTAGTCAGCGATGAATGCTGATGATCGAAGTTGGCTACTTCGTGAAATAATTGTATATTCAAGCCCGCTCCTTGTCTTTGACAAGTGTTCTTGTTATGTTTGGCAATAATATCGACTAGATAAGCTATGATGCAGAAATCAAACCGATATTGACCTCGAGTCAGCTAATATGTTATTATTCTTAAGAAACAAGATAACAGGAAAGGCAAATGATACTTTAACCAACCATTGTACAGTACTTAACTTTGACGCGATACTTGCGCGATTGGACTTCGCTTACAGTGATAGGCGTCCAATTCATATAATTGAACAAGAACTTAATTTCTTAGGGCAAGGCAATATGACAGTTCTTGAGTATTACAATTTGGTTAATAAGAAATTAACCCTATGAATTGACAAAACAATTTTGACATATGGCTACAAAACCGATGTTATAAATGAAATGAACTCTAAAAACAGGTAAAACGCATTACGAATTTTCATTACAGGTCTGAACGGCAATCTTTCTGAGGTTTTGTTTTCTATTAAACCAGAAAACCTTCCAAATGCATTAGCTAAAGCCCAAGAGCTCGAGGCTAACCATCAAAGAGCAAATTTCGCTTACAATTATTATGCTCGCTCTCAGCCAATCAATAACTCAAATCCTAAGACTCAAAAGAAGTCTGAAAAGCCAGATCAACAATATGATAATAATCTACGTTTCAATCAAGGAAACCAAAATAATTATCAACAAACAAAAAGGAACGTTTTTGCCCAAGGCAATTCTACTCCACAGCCCCCACCGATCCCAATGGAGGTCGATAAGTCTTTACAGATCCATAATAGACCCCAATACTCATCTAACGCTTTCCATAATTCGGGGCCGAAGGTTAATTAGGAAGCGGCGCCGAAACGGCATTTGCCGGTTGTTGTGGCCTAGAATAGTTCGTGGGCTGTCTAAACTTGGAGGAGGACGGATCAACATCCATCTTCTTTACCTGGTCACCTTGTCGCCATTGTTGAGGCTGTTGAGTCTGTTGAGGCCGTTGAGGCTGTTGGGGCTGTTGAGGCTGAGCATCTGGCTCACGTGAGAACGCGGTGGTTTACCAAAACTTCTGGCATTATTGTTAATTGGTCCGTTTCTACTTAAGCCTCGGCGAAGGCTTCTTTCTTCTGGGGTTCTAGCAGAGTTTGACGCAAAGGAGTGACGGTCATGATTGGCCTCTACTTCTAGAGCCATAGCAAGCACAATTGGCAAGTCCTGTGGTTTAGAAAAATAAACCACATCCGTAAGGTTGTGCTTTAGACCAGAAATGAAGGTCCGCAAGGCGTCAGCTCTATATTTTTCATTGACGTATTGCGCCGGAGCTGGGTCCAGACACATGATGGCCTTGTTTGTAAGTAGAGTCAGCTTCATCTCTACCTCATCATAGAACTCGACAATGGAAAAGTTCCGTTGGGGCAGAACAGATAACTCTTGTTCCAAAACGCCTAGCGAACGCTTGTCGGCATAAGTGCGGTCCAATCTGTCTATGATGGCCTCGAAGTTTAGTGGAGTGTTAAAGTGCTAAAGTTTAGCATTTGCTCTGGATTTTACTTTATTACGAATAATCACTACAGCACTATAATGCTGAGAGCTGCCCACAAAGTCTTTGTATAGTTCGTACGCAGCCACGGCAGATTACCGCCATGACACATACTCTTCCTGATCGCCATGAAACTGAGCGAGGCACTTAACTGCGTCTAGGGATTCCTCGCATGGCACAGTGCGGTCTACTTTGATTGGCTCATACACTTTGGGTTTTGGTATGGCGCAAACGGAATCAAACTGTTCGCGTAATTTGTTCATCTCCCCAATGAAATCCTGCTTCTGAGCAGCCAAAGCAGCATTGACAGCGGCCGCTATTAGTTGATTTATTGCGTTAGGGTCCATATTGTCGCTTTGTGTAGAAATCGACAGCACGCCAAATAAGTTGAGGATGCTATCAAGGTCGGCGTCAGCGTCCGACATATACTGATCAAACAACGCCACTTGCAAATACGGCAGAAAAAGCTAATGGCGCAATTGAATGCAGCCTAAAATGGAATGCGCGTTCAAATGGCAGCAATGTGTCACAAAAACATACAAACAAAAACAGACGGAGCGTTTCTGTTTGTTTATTCTTTGAGTGTTACTCAAGTTACGTCGCTTAAGGCGTAGCGAGAAAAAAATATTGTACGATCGCTGCTGATACTAAGGACTGATATTTATAACTTTATTTATTTAAAAACAACTAACCAATGACACCGGCAATGATAGAGGTACTAACAACACTTTAACTTGATTTTGATATTAAGAAGAAAGTTCCACTTACATGGTTTTCTAAGATTAAAGATGATAACGCCGAGTTGATGAAATTGGCGTTGAAATCCGCCTGTGACTTCTGGGTGATGTTGTCTGGTGTTGACTTCCTTCTTGTTTTAATTGTCTGGTCTTCGCTGCCCAAGCAGACCGCTTGGTGTTCAATTGGGTATATTTTGAATATTTTTGACACAGCTAATGATAGCTTGTCGTGGTTTTTTATAGCGTTTTACACTTACGCTTTTGGTTGCCGAGCTTTTAACGTAGCTTGTGGCTTTAGTTTGTGCTTATTGAAATTGTTGCGCACTTTTCACTTGAGTTTTTGTTTGTTGGGCTTTCGTAGATTGTTTTGTTTTTCATATGCCCTTACGCACTGATGCTGGCTTTGCGCACTTACGCACTGGGGCTGGCTTAGTTTATACTTCACTCTTTGAGCGCGAGTACTTTATCGCGTTGGGCGCCAATTAATAAAAAGGACTCTTGGTTATATGTTCAAGCGAGATACAAACATTTATTTTATATTATTTTTACGATTAAGGCCGCAGCCAAACAATAGCACGAGTGGTGGGTAGCGACTCCCGAAAGGGACTGACTTCTATAATTCTCTTAAGACTACTTCTAAGCTCGCAAGTGGCCAGAGCTATCTGCGTCGCCATGAGCAGAACGCTGACAACGCGGCTCGTGCAACGTCTTAAGTTACCATCCGGTGCCGGACGACTGACGTTTGCACTTATGATCAGCAACTAAGTTGCTGACCGCTTATTGCTGAGCCTGCAGCCTTAACTTGCACAGATACTCTTCATTGAAAGCAATACAAAACGTATAATATACTGTTCTTAAATAGTTGATTGAGTGGTGCGATCTTCGCTAAATTATTGGCCGATTGGGACCCTAGTTGCGGCTAGCTTGCAATAGAGCTAGCCATATAGAATTAAATTTATAGTCCGTGCCTATTACGTAGATGAACAAGATTTATAACTAATGCATAAAAATATTTAAAAGAAAGAACAGAAGTCTGAGAGCTCGTGAGTGTATAATGCTGTTATGGCAGAATCTCTAATATAAATGAGGCTACACTGATGGTATAGTAGCCCGCCTCTGTACCCACCCACCATGATTTACCTTTGGCGATATACGGTAAATCCCTAATTTAATTGTTACCCTTTCATTATACCCTTCGCCTTTTCACTTAAGGAAAACTATATATATTTACCAAAACATTATAATAATTTTATTCATTTAATCATAAGAAAGAATATAGTATGTAAGGCCATGCTGCCCTCTTGATAAGTTTTAAAATAAATAAGGAAAATTTACTTTTATTTAACATAATCTCATTTAAATCTTTTATCATTATTTAACTAAATTATCTTCAGCTTATTTGTTCCATTTTTTTGATTCTTTATTTTAAAACTATGCAATATTCTACTTAATTTTCCTGTTTTTTCTGACTTTAATTTAATTCATTTAATTCTTATTTGTTTTTCTTTCATATTTCATATTTCCTATTTCTTTAATTTTTTCTTAATTTCATTTCTTTTATAATTTTTGTAATTTCGTTTAATTCTATATTTTATTTCTGTTTCACGAATTTAAACTTTCATTGAAGGTAACTGTCATTTTCTTGTCTTTCACTTTTAATCTGTTCCTTTTAATTCTTTCATTTTATTTATGTATGGACTGTGCAATTTATAGGGTATAATATTTGTATGTATTTGTTGGTATATGTTCACATAAGCAAGTGTAAATATAAAGAAAATAATAACATCACTTACCCCAAATCCATCCTATGGGCCCAGAGGAATTGTTGTTGGGATTTAATTATATTAATTTAATTGGCTGAAACAAAAATTTTACACTTGTGCCTACATACATACATACATATTATATATATACCCATGTGTGGTATATTACCGAATAAAATGCCATGTCTAACAAAAACTAACTTAATAAATAATAAAAATAATGATTGGCAGTCGCCTACAAAAGGTGTACTGAACAAAAAATAAGCAACAAATAAGAAAATTATAAAGAAAAAAAAGTTAATGGAAATGTCAAACAAAAGTATGAAAATTTACAGTAAACTAATTCTTTGTTTTGTTCCTATTTTCTTCAATTTTTGTTTTTAATCTTCATTAATATTAATATTTTAATTCATTCTGCATGACTTTTAAGCTTGTAAAATGCGTCTTAGTTAATAATGTGTAACTGTGGTGATGTATGTGTATGGCATTGTGTAATTTTGGGTATCACTGCTTATGTATGTTGTATTTTGTATAAATGCTTTAATAATAGTTTTGCACTGTTTTTGATATTGTTGGTGGATATGTATATCCGTTGATGTAGATGTAGATTTGTAGGTTATAGATGTAAGTGTAGAATATAGATGTAGAGTTTTAGGTTAAAGATGTATTTTTTCTCCTTTTCCCAGCTTTGGCAGGGCGAGTCAGCGAGGTTATGCGTTCGCTGCTCGCCAAGATTTTATTTTTGTGAATTTTCCCGATAAGGTGTGCAGATCTGTGGGTGTGCCGTTCGTTGTCGGCACAGAACCCCGATCTAATGCACGGTGGAGCCCTATCCGCAGACACGTGCACTCTAACAGCCTGGGTGCTCCGCTGGCCGACGCAAGGTGCACGCTCTGCATAAAAAAATAACAAACATCGAATTAGATTTAATCAATGAAAATTAATAAATTAGTACTCACTGATTTGCCTTGGATATAGAGAATTATAGCAATATAGAGCACACTTTTCTCTTTTTTTTTCCAAAGATTAAACGACCACGTGTATTTTTTTTTACTTTAATTTTTTTTATGCAGACTGCACATCTGCTCTTCGCGAATGCCAAAATAGAAAAGAACTCTATGAGAGCGTAGGTGTCTCTCGAGCAGTGCAAAGCTCACATGCAACTCCCAAGGTTGTAATTTGAGCTTTGAGCTTTTTTGTTAGAGTTTAATAGCAGTGATCTTAAATTGACTCCGAATTATCGAGATAGAAATTTAACGTATTCGGAGTTAGCGTATTTTTTAAAAAAAATCGTTAGTTTATTTCTTTCCTTTTTATACAATTGAAAGGGGTGTACATTACAAGATTATCTCCCCTGTGTCTAATTCTTTTTGGGTCGTCTCTAGTTTTGTTTAGTTTTTCTATGTTCTGGCTTTTGCCAGGCTCATTTGATTTGCTATGTCCGGGTAAAGTTTTTCCCTGAAGTCATTTAATTGTCTGAGGTAGTCATGCTGGTCGTTAAATACAATATTCTTGTTAAACGAATGGGTTCTACCCGAGAACAGTTCGAAAGGTGTGAGTTTAGTTGCTGAATGAATAGCATTGTTATAAGTTATTAAAGTTTCCGTTAATATACTATCGTGTTCTATCTGTAAATCTTCTGACTTTTTTTCTTCTCTACTATTATCCTATATATTTCTGTTAAGGTTGAGTGTAGTCTTTCTATTGGTGCATTGCTTGATGACTGTTGGAATGATGTCATGTGCAATTTTATTCCGTATTGTTTGCAAAAATCTTTGAACAAGTTCGATTTATATTCGGCTCCTTGGTCGCAAACTATCTTGCTTGGAATACCGAAATATTGTATGAACTGTTGCATTGATTTTACAACGTTTATACTATTTCTAGTGGGGATCGTATAAGCCGCAGCGAATTTAGAGAATTTGTCAATTATAGTCATTACATAGTTTCCGTTGATTGTATATAAGTCCGTGTGTATAATTTGCATAGGTCTTGAGGGGGTTTCTGTCTCTAAATATTTAATTTTGGGTGGCGATCGGTCATACTTTAGTAGTTGTCACAGTTATTAATGGTCTTTATAATTATTTGTTTCATATTTGGGAAATTTTCTTTTCAATTGGGCGTTTACCTCATCTATGCCTCTGTGATTGGAATTTTCATGCTGTTCTATAATTTTCTTTTTCCTGTCCGTCTGTGTCGTTAATGTCTTCAAGATACATTGTGCACCTTACCGCTTTATAAACTTTGCTATGTGCGAAATATTAAGAGTACGATTTTTGAATTTTTTTAAAAATGGGGTCTGGCGCAAAAATTGCGCAAGTTTTATTTGGTCTAAGGTAGTTCTTTAATAGTCTATTTACTGTGTCGTCCGTAAAGTCAGGTTCATAAATTATTCGTCTGATTTTGTTTCTAAAGGGGGTGGTCGAAACGGCTCTTGAGTTTAAACCGGTTTCAAATATAAGTTGTATGTTGTATTCATTTAAGGGTTTTTCCGAGATAAACAAGTTTTCATCAAGTTCTTCGAAACTCGAATGTATCGGATCCCCTGCTGATGCTATTACCGATACATTGTCATTATAATTAACTTCTATTTCCACTCGGCTTAGTGCGTCTGCGACTATGTTTTGGGAACTTTTTTTATAGATCACCTCAAAATCATATTCTAAGAGCTGTAATTTCCAACGAACAAGCTTTGAGTGGGGTTCTTTAAAACTCATCAACCACGTAAGTGGCTTGTGGTCTGTAACTATTTTGAACTTTTGTCCGTATAGGTAAGGTCTATAATATTTTGTGGCCCAAATGATAGCCGACATTTCTTTTTCTTCTGTAGAGTAGTTTAATTCTGTATCTGAAAGCGTCCGACTAGCAAAAGATACTGGTTTATCTATTCCTAATGTACCTTGTGACAATACTGCACCTATTGCAAAATAAACTGTTTGGAAAAATCTGGATACTGTAGTATCGGGTCATTACACAAGAGCGTTTTGCAACTCTCGAATGTGTCTTTATATTCGCTATCTATCTTTATGGTTTTTTGTATCCCTTTTAATTGTTTAGTTAGTGGTTTCGTAATTCTAGCGAAATCTCTAATAAACTTTCTATAATATCCTAAGAGTCCTAGAAACGACTTTATTTCTTTCTTTGTTTGTGGTAAGGGGAATTTTTTTAAAGTCTCTAGTTTTTTGGGGTTTGGCTTAATTCCGTCCGCTGTTACAGCATGTCCGAGGTACTCGATTTCCTTTTTTAAGGAATTCTGATTTGTCTATCTGTAATTTTAAATTTGCCTGTGTCAGTTTGTCGAATACCGACTTTAGGTGCCCTATGTGCTGTTGAAGGGATGCTGAAAATATGACGACATCGCCAAGATAAACTAGGCAACATTCGCCAATTAACTCTTTTAGTACATTATCCATGACTCTCTGGAAAGTTGCCGGGGCATTTGTTAATCCGAACGGCATTCTTGTAAACTCATAGTGGCCACCTACTGCTGTGAAGGCGGTCTTTGCCCTATCTTGCTTGGCCATTTCAATTTGGTGATAGCCACTTGCTAGATCAAGTGCTGAGAAATATTTGGCCCGGCCTATTTTATCCAGCACATCGTTAATGGCCGGCATAGGATATTTATCTTTTACCGTTTTGTCGTTAAGTTTCCTGAAATCTACTACCATTCCCTCATTTGGGTTGGCCCGAAGCGTCTATCTTCTTGGGGACCCACCACACTGGGGCACTCCAAGGGGAATGGCTATTCCGAATGATATCTTGTTCTAAAAGTTTCTGAATCTGTTTACTAATTTCTATTTTCTCGCATTGGGCGTATTTAAATGGTCTTGAATAAATTGGGATTTCGTCTGTCGTGGGGATAAAATGTTTAATTTGGTTTGAAAATGATAGTCTGTCCGTTTCTTTGTGAAAAATCTTTGGGAATTGGCAAAGTAGTTTTTTCAATTTAACTTCCTCTACCTTATTTAAATGTTCGATGCGTAATTGGTTAAAATCTATCTTATGATTTGTTTGTTCGTCCGTTATCAATGTAGTCACGTTAACTTCTACAAATTCTTCGTTTTTCCATTCTTCTACTGTCAATGGTGAATCTAAGTAAATCTTCTGTTCTTTGTCTGAATAGTTGACTACTTCCATGTAACTAACATTATCTTTTGCTTTATATAATCCTTCTGTCACTAACACATATTTACATATTTCAACTTCTTTACAATTAAATTCCCCTTCTTTTATGTTAACCGGAAGAGCTACCACTGTTTTTGCTTGTGGCTCAAGCAGATAAACTTGCGTTGTCCTATTCTGTTTAAATATAATTGGTATTTGAGCGAACTCGGTGCGTAACACCAGATTTTTTAAATCAATATTTGCTTTAAGTTGTGACAACAAATCTATGCCTAGTAGACTATCAAAGTAGTCATTAAATTTGAACAACAGAAATGTAAATTTTATATTTCTCTTAAATTCTTTAAAGCCTATGAATTCTGCTTTTTCCTTTAATGTGTGTTCGCTCAAAACTGTTTTGATTTGAAAATGTGTTTTTAATCTAATTCTATTAGTGCTCGTGGTAAATTTGGGGTCTAAGAATGAATGGGTAGCCCCAGTGTCTAGTAAAAATTTTAGTTGTCTTCCAAACGGTGAGTCTATTGTCACATATGGAAGAGTTGAGCCATGTTTGTGTCTGTCTATATATCCCGTCTGTCTTCCGAGGCTAGTTCTTGAAAATTTTTTAGGGTGTCCTGTGTCTGCTCATCGTTTCGTCTTTGTCCGTTGATGTTATACGATTGCCCCGAACGGTTAGAGGAACTCATTTGTGTCCGTCCGCTCGTATAGTCTGGTCCTTCTGGCTTGGCCATTATTGCCCGTGTATTTGATTGGTTGTTTCTGTTATAATTGTTTGTCCTAGCACTATTGTTGGAACTATACTGTTGTGGAGCCTGATTGGATCCAAAACGGTTATTAAAGTTTCTATTTCCATTGTTGCTAGTCGATGCTTGGACTACTTGACCCTGATCTGTGTTATTTCTCCTTTTCTCCTGTCCTGATCCTTTCTGATCGAATCGTTTTCTTTTTCTTTCCTGAAAATATAATTCCCTTTCTTTTATTGCCTCTTCATAGGCTTCGGTCAGGGTTCTGGGTCTTAGGGCCCTTATAAAGGCGCCTAGCGGTCCCCTTACTCCCGTTATAAATGCGTCTAGACATAACTTTGTGTACGATTCTTTTTTTGCTTTCACTACTGATTGTTCCCTTTCTTTAGTCTCTATGACATTAAATAATGCCAGTTTAACTTCCGATATCTGTTCGTATAGTCTAGTTAAAGAAAGATCTTTCATCTTAATTAGATGAATTTCCTGTAACAAGGAAGACTCGTCTCGTTTGTCCGTAAAGTTAGCGCGAAGTGTCTCTCTAATAGTGTCCCAATCGAGAGGGATTCCTTCTGTAATTAAGATTTCGTTTGCTCGTCCTTCTATCTTGTTTCTAATAGTTCTCATTAATAGACGACCATAAGGAGTTGGGTCTGCTCCCCTGATCATCTTCAGAACTTCTTCGACGTTCGTAATGAAGTCGTTAAGGGTCTTAAAATTTCCGTCATAGGTCGGCAGAAATCTAATTGCGTCTGGAATCCGTAAGGTGTTAAATATGTCATTGGGGCTGGTGTTTACCGTTGGTGGCGGCGTTTGGAGTGCCGATGTTGGTGGAGCGTTGGAAGTCATTATTGTCGGGACTGTTTCTCTACCTAAGATAAAATTTTCTTCAATGGACTCTAAAGACCTTGCTGCTAATCCTTCTCTTTCAGCTCTACTTCTACTTCTGGTGTTCGGAAACAACCTTTTGATATTCGACATGAACTCTCTCTATACAGCTGAAAATTCAATTTGACCTATTTTAGTATTTCAATTATGTCCTGTGAATTCCTATTTACTCTTCTCTTCTTATATAATTCGTGTGTAATTTGATTGCTATTCTGAACAATGTGTGTTGGTGTGTTGCTATCTTAATTTTTATGCGTGTGTTGATATCTTAGATTCTAATGTGTGTTGTTGTCTTAGTTTCTAATGTGTGTTGTTATCTTAATTTTTAATGTGTGTTGATATCTTAGTTTTTAATGTGTGTTGTTGTCTTAGTGTCTAATGTGTGTTGTTATCTTAATTTATAGTGTGTGTGTATTAATGTTATTCTTAATTAACTTATTTTATTTTGCGTATCCTGTTAACCGTTGTGTTGTGGTGTGTGTTGATGTAATGGTGTCTTCTAAAATTTTCTGTAATGATAGATTTTTTTTTAGTTTTGATGTATATGTGTAAAATCAGCTTGCGTCCCTTTAAACAACGAATTCGGGTATATTCAAAAACAACATACAGCTTTGCGCCCTGCAACTCTGAATATTATGGTAATTGAACTATTTCCCGTCCTCGTCATTCAGGTAGTGCCTCTTCAGATTAAGCCCTATTTCTTTCTTTTTTGATATATCTCGCACTTATTTGCGGAAGCCTTATTGCTTGAATTTTTTTTTTTTATATATATATCTTATACACAATATTTTTGTAAGCCTTATTGCTTTATCTCTTGGTATACTCCAGAACACCTTATCGTGTCGCCTTGTTGCGTAATCCTTTTTGCTTTTATAAATCTGGGTATTCGTATGTACATCACATGCATGCATCTTTAAACCGAACGCTACTCACTACAGACTTATGCTGCCACGTGCTCGCTTGCTTGAATTTATGCAATCTAACACGTGGCTGCGGCCGTCAATGCGACCACCGGGTTTTCGCTGACAATGCATTGTGATTTTCGTACAGATATTGATTGTGTAACTTTGCATTATAATTTTTTATTTTTGTTAATATTTTAGTGTTCACTACTACCGTTGCTGTCTTACATGAATATCCAATATACGGGAGTCCACTGCATAGCTCTTTAGGTCCGGCTGCGCCAGTTATAAATGGGCCGTAACTCCACGTAACAATTGGTTTAATATTTTGTTCAATGATTTATTTTTCACAACAGAAGTTTATTTTTCTTAGTTTAAATTAATTCGATAATTAACTTGTTTGACAATTTTTGTATGTTGACTGGGTTTATGCACGACCAAAATGCAACTGGCTGTGCGTCCCATCTTCTTGTTGCTTCACGCTGTTTTTCTGCACTCGGCGTCAGCTACAACGCCTCGCTATAACGTTCCTTTATAAACTACAAAATGCGTAGCTGACCAATCACATCGCGTTAGAGGCTGATGCAACGTTACCGTTATGATGGAATCTGCTTCTAGCATTTTCGAGAGCATGTATGCTCAAGGTGTGTGTGTGTCAACGTGTGCGTCGTTTTATTTCACGCTATGTTGTTGTTCCTGTTGGCTTTTGATGCTGCTGTCATCTGGCCGAATCTGGACGGTTCCAGTTAGAGGTGCAGTGGTAACTCGCACATTACCGTTATGATGGAATCTGTTTCTAGCATTTTCGAGGGCATGTATGCCCAGGGTGTGTGGGTCAACGTGGGCGCCTTTTATTTTACGCTTTATGTTTTGGGGCCTTTTGGTTTTTTAGTCCTCTGTCCTCCCGCCGAAAATGGCGGTTCCGGTGGGAGGTGCAGTGGTAACTCGTTCGTTCACCTCGAACCTTCGTCTGGGCTTACATATTCTCGTTATTTCGACTTTGCTTGCATTTGGCGCTGCTTGCATTTCGTCACCCCGCACCCCGCATATGCTATTGCTGTCTACAAACGTAGCACAGAAACCGTTTGGTTTAATTCTCATTTTCCCTTGTTTCTTCTTTCGTTTGTTTGATATACTTACTACTTCGAGTGCGTGTGCAAATATTCTCTCATTACTTTGCATACCCCGCACCACGCATTTTACATTGCTACCTACAAACGTAGTTACAGCAAAAATATAGCCTGCCTTACTTTTGATAGCTCATTTTCGTTTGTTTGCTCACACAACGCATAGGTTGCGCGAGTGTGTGTGTATAGGCAAGCTAGATTTACATAGTCAGCATCGTTGCGAGGGTAGCTCACAAAGTTTGTGACATTTAGTTTTTGTTGATTTTTATTTATTTTATCAGCTATCATGTCTGAGACCGAGAAGGCAAGTGAAAAGCCACAAATCAGCAAGACAAGTTCAAAATTAACACTGTGCTTGCAAAGATTTGACAAAGTTAGTGCTGATATTGCTCGTATGCAAACAGCAATCAAAGCAAAGACCATATCATTTGATAAAACAGAGTTAGCGTGCCGATTAGAGCTGCTAGAAGGTTATATACAAAAGGCAATGGATTTACAGGCTGATCTCGATAATTTAAGCCCGCTTAATGATTCTAGAGGGCCATTAGAAGACTTGTGTGTCGTCACAAGGGCATTGTACATTAATGCATCCAAGCCGACTTCAGGGCCAAAAACTGAGAATGATTGCTCCTTAGTTTCGAGCCAGCGATCTCAGTTGCCGAAAATGCGTTTGCCAAAATTTAGTGGCAAACATTCGGAATACAAAAATTTTATGTGCCTCTTTGAAAGTTTAGTCGATGATGACAATTCTTTGTCAAACGTCGAAAAGTTCAATCACTTAGTCTCGTGTTTGTCAGATGAAGCATTGGGGGTAGTTAGGCCGTACCAACTAACGGATTGTAACTATCCAAAGGCCCTCGCTAGTCTCAAAGCAGTATATGACAACAAATGTCTTATATTCTTTGATACAGTTTCGCAATTGTTTGACATACCTAGCATGACAAAACCATCTGCGTCGAGTTTAAGATCGATCATAGATACGGTGTCTGCTATTTATGCTTCGCTGTCGTCGTTAGGTAACGACAAAGACATTGCTAGTGCAATGATAATTCATATGGTCATGGCAAAGGTGGACCATGTTACAAAATCTCGTTTTGAAGAGCAGCTTGACTATGATACGCTGCCATCTTGGGAAGATTGTGCTAGACAATTGAATAAGAGATATCAGTATCTGTCAGCAGAAGAGTCAACACGGGACAAAACAAAGTCGCGAGTTGACGCTAAGAAGCCCCATCAGTTTAAATCGTCCTTTGCTTGTGCTGATGGAGGGCGTTCATCATCGTCTGTGTGCGTCTTCTGCAAGTCAGAAACGCACAATCTTGATTCGTGTCCATCGTTTGCTGCTATATCAGTTATGCAACGTTTTGAATTCGTCAAAACACAAAAGTTGTGCCTAAATTGTTTGATTGTGGGTCATATGGTGTCAAAATGTAAGGCATCAAAATGTCGAATTTGTTCGAAGCCTCACCATTCGCTGCTTCACAGGTATACTACTCCTGCTCAAGGTGAGGTATCCACTCTTCAAGTGACTATGCCAGATTCGTATTTAGGGCATGTAGCAAACAATGAACAAATTGTTCTCGCCACAGCTGTCGTTAATGTAAAAGACAGATTTGGTCAGTTGCATCCTGCACGGGCCTTACTTGATAGTGGCTCCCAAATCAATTTGATGTCTGAGAGCATGGCCCAGATGTTACGGCTCAAGCGGGAGCCAACATCATTAGCTATCTCGATGGTTGGTGGTGCAACAATAGATAGCAAAAATAAGATATGTGCTTCTATTCAGTCGCGCATAAACTCTCACAATTTTTCGGCTGAATGTTGGGTATTGAAATCCATTTCAACAACACAGCCTGGACATTCCATGGGTATTTCAAATTGGAAAATACCCAAAAATATAAAACTGGCAGACCCAGAATTCAATAGACCTGCTAAGGTGGACATTCTTTTGGGAGCAGAATTGTTCTACGAATTATTGTGCGTTGGGCAAATAAAATTGGGTTCTGAACTTCCTATAATGCAAAAAACGCTGCTAGGATGGATAGTAGCAGGCAAATGTACTGGACAAGTGCCTAGGCATCAGTTCAGTGGGTGTTTAATGGCCCAAACTAATTGTTCTCTCGATTCGTTAGTTAACCGTTTCTGGGAATTGGATCAATCTCCATTCGAATCGAAGGCTGTTCGCCAAACAGCTGAACAACAGGCTTGTGAACTTTTCTTCGAGAAAACTGTAAAGCAGTTATCTTCTGGTCGTTTCCAAGTGGATCTCCCTTTCAAGACCGATCCAAAAGTTCTTGGCCTGTCCTTTCAAACTGCTGAAAGGCGTTTTTTGCAACTTGAGCGTAAAATATCAAAGGATGCAGTTCTTAAAACTATGTACTATGACTTCATGAAAGAGTATTTGGATTTGGGACACATGTCCATTCTGAAGTCAACTCCTCTAGAACAGCATTATTATATTCCTCATCAATGCGTTCTTAGGCCTGAAAGTTCCTCCACCAAGCTTCGTGTAGTTTTCGACGCTTCTAGTAAGACGTCAACAGCTGTTTCACTTAACGAAAGACTGACGGTGGGGCCGACAATTCAGAGGGAGCTATATT
Source organism: Zaprionus africanus (assembly GCA_018151435.1). Lineage (NCBI taxonomy): Eukaryota > Metazoa > Arthropoda > Insecta > Diptera > Drosophilidae > Zaprionus > Zaprionus africanus. The sequence goes on from JAECXB010002082.1 coordinate 17,461, forward strand.
CAATCCTGTTTAATTTCCGGTTGAATAAGTATGCCGTAACTGCTGACATTTCAAAAATGTATAGGCAGATAAATGTCTCTGAAAAAGACAGAAATTTCCAACTTATTCTGTGGAGAGAAAATACTTCACAAAATATTCAGGCATACCGACTTAATACAGTCACATACGGTACAGCTTCTGCACCTTTTCTGGCGATACGCTGCTTGTTTGAGCTAGCCAACATGCACGCACAATTACATCCTATTGGATCAGATGTGATTAAGAAGTGCTTTTATGTTGATGATATGTTGGCAGGAGCAGATAGTATACAAGAACTTAACACTATTTGCAATGAAGTTCAAAAGATATTGGAATCAGGATGTTTTCCACTTGCCAAGTGGGCAACAAACTGTAGTGATCTGTCGTTCAAAACAAAAGCTAGCGAAGAAGTGACTCTCAAAATTGATGACCAGAGTTCCGTAAAAACTCTTGGGATGCGCTGGGCACCTCAAGAGGATATATTTAAATATCATCTCGATGTGGACAGTTTTGCTTCGGCTAAGCCAACGAAACGCAACATATTGTCTGCAGCTTCTCGCTTATTTGACCCTCTTGGTTTGCTGTGTCCTATTGTTACCAAGTCCAAATTGTTATTGCAGGAGTTGTGGAGACTGAAAATAGACTGAATGAAGCCATTCCAATGAGTCTTCACACTACATGAATAAATTTACCTTGATATTGCGCTAATAATCGCACCCCAACTTTCAAAATTGATTCGATAATGGCATATGTGCTTCGATTCTGTTACAAAGGGTTCAAATCGTTCACTTGTGCGGCATTCATTTCTAAATTGCAGCCATAGTCAGTAGTCCCTCAAAGGGAATTGAAATTATCGAGACAATAGTAGTTCAGCACTATGTTGCAATCGCTGAATCCATTTATTGATAGATTTGACAAAAATGGAATACAATTTGAACTCATTAGAGGGAGGACGTTTGTTACACGGGCTCTCTCTTATGACGCTAAATTTTCGCTTTTAATGACAAAGAAGTCAGGATTTATTATTTTTGTCAGATATTTGCATCGTAGGCACTACTCATGCTGGCCCAAAAGTTCTAGTTGGACTTTTGAGGCAGCAAATTTGGGTAGTAAATGCTCGAAGTTTGTGCACTGCAGTTGTTCGGAATTGCATACACTGTTTTCGATACAAGCCAAAATTGTTGGGGCAAATAATGGGAAATTTGCCTGCTGATCGTCTTCGAGAAGGTCGGCCGTTTCGAGTATGTGGAGTCGACTTTTGTGGGCCGTTCTATGTTAGCTATAGAATCAGGGGTAGACCACCAATAAAAATGTATGTTGCCGTTTTTGTTTGTTTTGCCTCAAAGGCGGTTCATTTAGAGTTGGTAACCGATTTATCGACTGATGCCTTTTTGAACGTTTTTAAAAGGTTCATCGGGAGACGCGGATTACCGGAGACGATATTCAGCGACAACGCGACGAATTTCGTTGGAGCGAGCAACGTTCTGAGGGAGCTGCAGACGGCGTTCCACAACAACGAGGCGAGGCTGGTGAACTTCGCGGCGGAGAGAGGAGTGCAGTGGAGGTTCATTCCCCCCCGCGCCCCGCACTTCGGAGGACTGTGGGAAGCCGCAGTGAAGTCTGCCAAGCACAGGCTTCTGCGAGGAGCGAGCAACGCCAACCTGACGCAGGACGAGTTGAGCACCCATCTGGTGGACGTCGAGGCGCTGCTCAACTCCAGGCCATTGCTCGTCGACAGCAGCGATCCCAGCGATGGAGAGGTACTGACGCCAGGCCACCTGCTCATCGGTCAGCCTTTGTTGGCGCTGCCTTCAGGATCCGATCCAGACGGGAGCAGCAGCAAACAAGGACGAGGATACTTGAGGCTGTGGCAGCAGTTGTCGGCGCTCAAACGACACTTTTGGCGCAAGTGGTCCAAGGATTACCTGCTCAGCCTCCAGCAACGAACGCAGTGGGCCAAAGGCGAGGACAATCTCGAGGAGGGGGCGGTCGTGCTAGTTCACGACGACAACACACCGCCTCAGCAGTGGATAACCGGGCGCGTAATGCGCACAATTCGAGGGGAGGACGGCAAGGTTCGGGTAGCCGAAATAAAAACACCGGCAGGCGCAATTAAGCGACCGATTCACGAGCTGGCCCGACTCCCGATGTGTTAAAGACCGGAGCTCTTTAACGTGGCCGGAATGTTGAAGCACGACAGCATTAAAAATAAAGATAAATGTAGCTAAGCTAGAGATTAAGAGAACACAAGAAGTGTCGCTAAGCTTAAGCTACTCTCTTGGTTTGAGGATCGTCAAATGCCGACGGCGAATTCGGGGAGGGGGGGCGGGTTGGGCCCCTCTCCGCAATTAATAGTCATTCGTTGTAAAGCAATCAAAGAAGCCAGCAGCAGCAATAAATTGTCAACCTTTTTGAATTATTAATCTGAGCCACCGCGTCCTTTTTAATTTTTGTAGTTTTTTATTCTCTAAAAAACTTAAAGATTTTTCAGTGTTTAAGTTTTAGTGAGATTGTATTAAGTTATGGACAGTAATCTGATTTCCTAGATATTGGGTCTTCGTAAAGACCTTCTTGTTGGGCAATTTGTCGTAATTTTTGGACAGTTGAAATGTCATGCCTCGCCAGGGTCATGAACAGCCTACCAGGGAGTGAATGTTGAATAGTATTTATACCCTTCGACCATTGAAAATGGTCAAAAAAGGGTACACTAACTTTGTGCAAATGTATGTAACAGGCAGAAGGAGGCGTGGGAGACGCAACAAAGTATATATATTCTTGCTCAGGATCACTAGGCAAGTCGATTAAGCCATGTCTGTCTGTCTGTCCGCATATCTGGATGTCTGGATGTCTGGCTGTCTGGATGTCTGGATGTCTGTATGTCCAGATGAATACACAGATCTCAGCTATTATAAAAGCTAGACACACCAAATTCGGCATTAAGGTTTCTGTTGATCCGGGACAGGAGAAGTTTATTTCACATGTTGGGTGCCACGCCCCCCTCCCCCACGCAAATCAATAATTTCATCTTTAAAGCTGATTTGCGAGCGACATATAAAAGATACAATATTCTGAGTAAGACTATACTTAGCTAATTATACTACCGATCGAACAACAAACACAGAAGATATTAAACAAAAACTTTGTTCGCTTTGATTTTGTATACAGACCAGCAAGCTGTGACGTCATTGCAATGCTCATGTAGGAAAGAAAAGGAAAGAGAATGCGAGCGCGTATCGCCATCTGTTGTTCTTCTCTTCTTTTTTATGCACACGCATTTCTTGCATTCAAACGCACACACACACATACATACATTTGCGCTTGACTAATGAACTGCATACTACATACTACATACTACATACATATACACGTATTCATACACAGACGCATATAAGGCTTATTAAGTAGAAGTATTGTACAATTATTGACTCTTTACGTTTTCAAAAGGTCGAAGGGTACCCCACTGTCGCGTGCCGCTCGACTGTTGCTCTTGTTTTTATTGTTTCGCTCCCCTAATAATAATTATTTGAGCGCGTTGCACAAAATTGTAAATGAAAGTTGATCTGCGTGCAATAATAACATGCATTGTCACCAAACTTGAAGACCCAATAACTCAATAACTCGACAAGGACATGACATATGGCCATACTTTTTTTTGCTTAGGTTGGCAGGACTGTTATATGTCTACAGGACAAATTTGAGCGCGAACTGTCATATAGTTTTTTCTTAACGGCACTATAAACAAGTCAACGTCGAGTGTGTTTTTCGAATTTTACTATGGAAATTTACGTTGAGCAAAGAGTTTGTTTTGAAATTTCGTTATTCCAATGGTATAAGTGCAACGGACGCAATGAAAATGTTGCAGAAGGCATATGGGAAGTCTTGCCTATCACGTGCACGTATTTTTGATTGGTATAATTCGATCAAGGACGGCCGTACATCGCTAGAGAACTTGCCCCATGATCGTCGTCCAGCAACGTCAATAAACGAAGAAAACGTCGAAAAAGTAAAGAAAATTGTGTTGGAAAATCGTCGTGTGACCGAAAGAGAGATAGCTAGTGAGCTCAACATATCAAATGGATCCGCTCATAGCATTATTCACGATATTTTGAGCATGAGACGTGTGTCTGCTCGACTTGTTCCAAAAATTTCTCATACGTCTTGTCTTGTACGCGATTATTTGAACAAAAACAACGTAAATATTGTTCCGGAAGCACCGTATTTACCCGACATGGCACCGTGTGACTTTTTTCTTTTCCCTAAACTCAAATTGCCGCTTTGTGGAAAGCATTTTCAGTCGATTAAAGTCATAAAAGAGAATTCGAAGAAGGAACTGAAAGCCATACCTAAAGCGGCCTACCAGAAGTGTAATGACGAACAAACATATTTGGAGAATAATTAACCGTTTTTGAGTTATTGAGCCAGTCTCGTTTATATTTGAGCAGAAGGTATTAACTCGGCTGTTGATGCGGATCCAAAATATATACAGTAGGTGTTTGTGGTAACCCACGGCTCCTTCTGTTAGTTATATTCATTTTTGGTTGGGACCCGCCCACCATCCCCAAAAAATCTTTAATTTAATATTTAATATTTAATAATGGATATGCTGATAAGGAGTATACATTCTTTGTGGGGTCTACCAAGCCTCCTTCTGCTCGTTACTTGTTTTCGTTTGGTATAAAGTTATAATAATTTTCTACACTTTGGCTAACGGGTATAATATCAACAAAAATTATCAACGTCATTGGTTTTTTTTTCAAAGATTTCTGAACTTACCTCAATTGTTTCATGTAAATGCAATTCCTGAGACATTAAAACTAACCACATATCATTCAGTGAATCTTCAAATTGCACATTTATCTTATCTATAATATCTGAAAGCTTAAGATTTTCAATAGAGTCCTCATCATCGCCATGCATAACATTCTGTTCAAATAAACGTAAAGTGGCTCTAGCTTCTTCAAATACTCTATCTTTATACACTAAAAACTCATCTATTTCTTTTTGTCCAGATGTTTGAAGCTCCTTTTGACCTTTGAGTAAGTTTTCCATGAAATTTGTGATTTCTTCGTCCCTCTCTACAAATCGCGACAAGCCAAGTTTATAAATTTCTTGAGTCAGTTGAAATACATCCTTTCCATATTCCTCTGCCAATTCTTGGGCCTGCTGTCCTATCATCATTAAAACCCGACCATCGGAATCATCTTTCCAAAATGATTCAAATAGCTGATTGCCGTCTAGGAAATCTACAAAACTGGAAGCAAGTCGCTTGGCCTCTGCGATTTCGCGTGCCTGTGTCTCACGTAATTGAATTTCTTTGTCCTGTAAGTTTTCAATTTCTCTCAATTCTCGGCTTTTGAAAATAAAATTTAATTATAACTTTTTGTTATTATTATAAATTAATAAAATTAAATTTGACACAATATTTACCAAAAGCGGATACTGGCTTTCTCTCTCACTTCGCTTTTTATAAAGTTATATTCGTAATACTGGAGAGTTGGTAGTATATTAATAACATATAAAGATAATGGAAAATCTAAACTTTGAGAAATGGGGTTGCCTTCCAAGTTTAATACCTTCAAATTCTTTATAAAACGGAATCTGTCAATCTAAGAAAAAAAAAAATATTACTTTTACAGTGAAAGCTACCACTTGCATGTCAAAACTTCTAGGTGCTTCAGTTCAGATCGTTGTAAAACTAGCTATACATGTTGAAACAAAATTGAATTTTATTGTGTATAATCAATATTATATATCACTGATCATTGATAAGCATTAAAAATTGATTTCTAAAATAAGAACGAGTTTTAATATGAATCCTTAAGTTCCGCAGTTTGAAATATAACAAAAACTGAATAGTTTAACTTTTATATGTTATTTCCGTTGCAAAGTCGCGGAAAATTTTAATTACCGAAGAATGATAGGTAAGCCAACCTTTTTAATGCAAACACATCTGGTGGAATTTGTGAAGGAAGAAATAGCCTTCCAATACAACATAAATCAACAGCGTTTTAAGAGATTAAAGAAATGTTAAACATAGGTATTTCTCAAAAATTTTCCGAGCACTCAAAAGAATTTATTAACACAATTTTATTTAGTTGTAGTGTAAAATACACGATGGCTTCAAATATTAAATTTAAGTTTTATTTATTTTATATTTTATATATTTTAACGTTTATTTCTTATAATTGTTTAGTTAAAGTAATTGTATTTAATCTTTTATTAGTCGATTTTTATTGATTGATTGAGTTTCAGCCTTGTCTCTCCCTCGTCTGGAAAATTTTTTCATTTGTCGCTATAATTTTTGGACGCGTTAAAAATATAGCTGATTTTAATTATATAAGTTATCAACCTTTCTTAGCAACATAATTACTTCAACACAACACAATAGCAGAGCGCATCAAACTTGTTGCTTCGAACATTCTCAAACCAGCATCCGCCAATTCGAATTGCATGTCATGTTCCGCTCTAATTCATTTTTGTCGGTGCTGATTCATAGAAAAAGCTCTTTTTTGCAGAGAGCCTGGTCTATAAATTTTGCTTCCCTCCTCTTTTTGCCCTCTTTCTGATCGGTCGAATTGTAAGTGTTAACTCCACGTCGGTTAGCGCTGCGTTTGCTACACGTGTCGAGGATATATATTTGTGCGTTAAGATCTCCTAAAGTCCGTTCAATTAATTTCCATGTCGGTGCACTTCATGCCAAAAACCACAACAAAAAAATACCATCAAGAACCTCATTTGTCACGTCTTTTTTTGAAAAAAAGAATCTAGACACATCAGCCTTCCCGATTAGGCTTATAGCCTATTATTGATTTCTTTGTGCTCAGCTCAAGAAAAGATAAAAGGCCTAACTACACAGCCTGCACCAGTCGATAACTTTTGCAGCCCACTTTTATATAGGCTTCTGCTTGGCGTTGATGTAGGTTTGTCGGAATTGAAAATGGACCTTTGAAAACCCCAAAATTTTGCCAGCAGCGTACAGCGCTGTTGTTAAATTCTGTTTTACCACACAGCGTTTGATTTTGCCTATTGAACCTTTGGAGTCTGTTACGGCAGAAACATCCACCGTTTGACACCTGTCTAAACGTGCATCGCCACTCTATACACTGAGATCGAGCTTTACTTTGCCTCATCCCCCTTGCAACAAAATTGCAGCTGTGCAGAATATATAGCATCGGCTTATGTTTAGTTTTAGTTTTCAATTATCTTTGCTTACTTTTAAATAAAAAAATGCTGTTTGACTTAAAGTCAATGTCGGTTCGATTGCAGTATCATAGCTTATCTAGTCGATATTTTTGCCAAACACAAAAGACAAGGAGCGGGCATGAATGTACAATTGTTTCAATTGTTTATTAACAAATGCAGGTCGTAAGCTACACTTATTCTTTTATATATTAATTTGACTTATATCCTGCGTGTAAAACCTGTCTAAAGCAGTGAACAGGGTATAATTCTGTAAAGCCATTCAGTTAAATAATATAGACAAAATAGATTAAAAAATGCTATGTATGTGAGCTTGTGAATTTGCATATGTTGTTTTCAATCAGATCGCAGATCAATTCTTGTAAATTAATAATTCAATAAAATTGCCAGTCCCGTAATGATTTAAATTTACCCCTAATACGAACAATTATGCAGAAAAAATGATAATTTGAACAATATAATAATAGTGCTAATAAACCTAACATAACAAAACATACAAACATACCAACATACACCTAAATCTGCATCGTTGAAGGCCTTTCATCGTGGAAGTTTATGTAAGTGAACAAAATATATTTTTTAGGCCATGGATTTTACAAAAATTCATGGTCTACTGTGTTTATCGGAACGCAAATATGCATAATAGGCAGAAGAAGGCATCTCCGACCCCATAAACTATATATATACTGAATCAGTATCAACAGCGGAGTCGATTGAGCCATGTCTGTCTGTCCGTCTGTCTGTCTGTATGAACATCTGGATCTCAGAAACTATAAGAGCTAGAGTCTTCAAATTTTGTCACAACATCCGTGTATGTTGCAATGTCTCAAAGTTTTTTTTTTTGAAATTTGGCCACGCTGCTTCCCGCCTCTGTAAATCAGTAATAACAATTTAATATACACAATATACACCCAACAACCAAAGTTGTACATCTCACATGACAAATACATTGCCACGGGTGTTTTCTGAAAATTGCATTTAAATCGGACTATAAATAAGTGAGGTATGATCCGAATTAAACTCAATTTGAACGTATACTTATGCGTATATTAAGACCTAATTTACGCATCATACCGAAGTTCGAATCTAGCGTCGGACACACAGCATTTTACAAAACTTTTTATTTGAATAGAATGGTTACAGAATTAGCTCAGAATGCAATTTTGCCGAACGATAAACAATTGAGGCAGTAGCTCAGTGGCTAGAGTTGCGGACAGTAGTCCTGCGTGCGTGAGTTCGAATCCCAAGCGCGGCCGGCCGGTGCACTTTTTATTTTATTTACTTTTTTTGGTTATTTTTTTATTTTTATAAGCTTAAAGGAAAATTACAGTTATTTAATTAAATATCAATAAAAATAGTTTACAAAAATTAAATGTCATTGTTTTTCGGGACGGAAACAAATCCAACAAAACAAAAACCATGGCAATGGGTCCATCCGTTCTCGAGTTATAAATGTTGTAACACAAACACGACTTTCGTGGGAATCTTCGGATACATAATTTTTATATGAGGATTATGGTTGAGTGGGTGGAGACCGTGAGCGTCGATTACCATCTCAGTAGAATTCCGTCTGCTTCAGCGTAGTTGCAGTCTTATTGGTTACAACTGCACTGAGCAAAACGCCACAGACTTCTCTCGGTGCTAAATATACATAAGTATCATTTATATAAATATATATAAATATGCATAAATAAATATAAATATTTATATGAACTCCCTTCATTCGCATGATATCCACTATAAATGTATTAAGCTGTTCCAAGAAACATAATAAGTTACTCTGTTCTCTTATCTTAAAGTCAACTGCAGTTGATCACAGGCAATTGTATCTGAGGCGATTTATAGCAGCTGTTGAGAAATTCCAAGATGCAAGTTCTACCTCTTGGAAAAGAGAGAGATATATAGTAAATTTATAGTCTTTAAAGATATCTCTCTTTTATGATAAGGAAGTGCAGAAAATAAATGGAAAAGACTAAGTTGCTGAGTACTTCTCCACATTAGACCCCTCCACCTCTTAATAGAGCTGCATTTAGTATATACTTTAGGTATTAAATACGAATACATCTTTCTCGGAAGAGTCATAAAAAAAATATAGTAAAAGCAATGTTTAAAACAATTACAAACAGCTAGTTACAAATCTAAATAAGTATAAAACTTATGCTAATGTTTATTAAATATTAAATTGCCTTGTTAGAAAAAACATTTTCGTATAAAAATTATATATAAATGGTTAGAAATTAAACACAAATTTAGAAAACAAAAAAAATACAATCAAAGAAAAAAATGAATAACGATTAGATTTAAGTCAAATTAAAACGATATCGATAATGAAATATATATACAAGTTGTTAGCCTCCTTGAGCAACAAAATTTAACAGCACAAGTTACATACTCTGCGTTACCAAATTTATAAAACATTTAATCAACAACAAAACAAGCAAACTTACATGATCAAATTAAAACAAAAAATAATGAATGGCAAGACCAATAAGTGAAGTGAAAGATAAACACTATGAAATTATTAGAACAAAAAAACAACATATTTGTTAAGAAAAATCTTAAGTTCAAAAAGTCAACGTTATTAATTATAGATATAAAAACAAATAGTATGATTGTGGAATGCGAGCTCCTTTTGAATAGGAATAAATTATGAATTTAATTATCACAAAGATGATGTGCTAAAATTAATTTGATTTTTCCTGGATAGACATGGCAACATAAACAAGTAGTCGTCTGTTTATCTTAGGTATCTTCGGATACATAATATTTATGAAGATTATGGTAGGCTGGGTAGAGACCGCGAGTGTCGATTAACATCTCAGACCTCGCCAAACATTTATATTGCAGCAGTCCTGTTAAGTTATTTGCCTCCTTGCACATTTTAGTATTGTAGCCCCAATTCTTTTCTTTGTGTATGTTTGGTGAAGTTCATCTTCACCTGTAGTTTCAGCAGAAATACCCCCCCCCCCCCCCAAGACCAAGAGCTAAGGCACCAGTAGGATTCAGTCCGCTTCCATCCGCTTTCCGAATGTATGTGTGTAAGTCGCCAGTGTATTTGCAGTCTTCTTGGCCACAATTGCACTGAGCATAACGACCCAGACTTCTCACGAGGCACATCGAACGTTACATATACTTTTGGCGCCCAACGTTGGGGCAGCTAAAGGCCGAAATAAGGGATACACACACACTAATCCCCAACTTCATTTTTGTCCTTTTCTAGAAGCCCTTCTGAGCCTAACGGTGTTTTTGGAAAGGTTGCTTCTATAGGCAGATTGCTATAAGCAGTGTTGTTTTATGACTGTCACAGGAAATCTGTTAACTTGTGTCTACAGAACCTACAGTAACTTAATGTCTTCTCAATTTTGTCTCCAATGGGGATAAAAAATGGAAATGTTTGTTTCACACTGGGCAAACAAATGAAGTATCATACATAGCACCCCAAATTTTGTGAATATACCTTCTAAGCACATTCAGACTCATACCTGTTAATATAATCTAGACGGAAAAGGTCTGACTACCGCACTATATGACATTTTTAATAAATTATTTATATCAGACCTACGATTATTCTGAATTACTATATTCTGAAATATTCTATATCAGATAACAGACGAAAACTTGAATAGACGATTAAAATAAGAAATAGATTCTTTGTTCACAAAACAACTGCTCGTTTTTCTTTGTTTTTGAGAATAATCTTTTTCAGGAGTAAGAAGGGAAGATGGTACATTTTAGTTAAATAGTTTTGTAGAATATTGCGCATTCGGCTCAGCATATGTTAGATGCCAGTACTCGATTATTCTGCTGAAGAGTACTATTTTCTAATTATTACATTTGAAAGGGAGGTTTTTAAAAACGTAAATAAAATTATTTCATGATACGAAAAGGTTGCTAACATTCAATTTAGCATACTCGTTCAGAAACTCGGTTAGGATATGCATTGCCTTGCGTGCCGAACAGAACTATAAAACGAATATTATGAATCTGCGTAATTTACATCATTTTATATTTAGTTTCAATATACCGGATAGTTTAAAATTTCCTTTTAAGGACTACAAGCTTAATAAATTACACCGACTAATTTTTTTTTTTGCCAAATTGTCGATTACAGGAATAATTTTTATGAATATATAGTTCTTTACAATGCCAGTAATCAATACACCGGCCCATGCTCCCTCGGAACGATCTGAAAACCTTTCTTCGCTATGTGATACTGTTATGGATAATTCACATCCATGTTATTTACTATCGTGTGGACATATCTTTCAAAAAAATTGCGTATATGGGTGGTTGAGTGAAAATTTAGTATGTTTTACAAATTATTTGTTTTACAAGATAGACTACGAGTTGTAGTAGGAAATTACTCGTCACTCAGACCTCAGCCAAAGATTTTTAAACAAATTCGAAGATTCTTAGGCGTTTGTGGATGGTACCGGCGTTTCATTCCCAACTATTTTGACTTGACGTGTCCGATTACGGACTTGTTATCAAAGAAGAAGAACTTTGAATGTACGACGGATGCACAAGTGGGCATGGACAATCTAAAACCAGTCGAACGCTACAGTCAGGTGCTGACTGTAGAAGGCCATGGATTATTATTCCGTTATTTATTATGATAATTCTGATTTATTTGGAAACTTTATATTCTTATATGTTAATTCATTTGACAGACAAAAGAAGAACACATAAACAATGCAAAAGCAAATAGACAAGAAGTATAAGCATTAGATAGAGCGAGAGGGCAATAAATTAATGTGATGTTGTTGTTGTTGAGCTCGGGTTCGATTCCTGCCGCGATCAATGTGTGACATGTTTTCCTTTTTTTCTTTCTTTTCTATTAAATAATTTAAACAGCAACATCAGAATAGTTTTAAAATTTTTTGGTACGCAACATATTTAATTAAGTAGAACACTTTTATAAACCTTGCCGAATGTTGCACAAATCTGACAGTTGCGTACTTACGCCGAATACGGCAATTGATGTGTGTTAAAGTGGGACGCCGAAACATAAATGTGCAAATGCCGACATGCATGTATCGGCGTTCCGCTCTAACATTCGTAACTTATTGATTGTCTTAAATATTGCAAAAAAAAAACATGAGATTTAATTTTTGGAAACTATTTTTATTGATATTTAACTAAATAACTGTAGTTTTCCTTTAAGCTTATAAAAATAAAAAAATAACCAAAAAAAGTAAATAAAATAAAAAGTGAACCGGCCGGCCGCGCTTGGGATTCGAACTCACGCATGCAGGACTACTGTCCGCAACTCTAGCCACTGCCTCAATTGTTGATCGTTCGGCAAAATTGCATTCTGAGCTAATTCTGTTACCATTCTATTCAAATAAAAAGTTTTGTAAAATGTTGTGTGTCCGACGCTAGATTCGAACTTCGGTATGATGCGTAAATTAGGTCTTAATATACGCATAAGTATACGTTCAAATTGAGTTTAATTCGGATCATACCCCACTTATTTATAGTCCGATTTAAATGCAATTTTCAGAAAACACCCGTGGCAATGTATTTGTCATGTGAGATGTACAACTTTGGTTGTTGGGTGTATATTGTGTATATTAAATTGTTATTACTGATTTACAGAGGCGGGGAAGCGGCGTGGCCAAATTTAAAAAAAAAAACTTTGAGACACTGCAACATACACGGATGTTGTGACAAAATTTGAAAACTCTAGCTCTTATAGTTTCTGAGATCCAGGTGTTCATACAGACAGACAGACGGACAGACAGACATGGCTCAATCGACTCGGCTGTTGATACTGATTCAGAATATATATAGTTTATGGGGTCGGAGATGCCTCCTTCTGCCTGAATTTTTGTAAAATCCATGGCCTAACAAGTGTTGACCTCGGCTCCGATCCTTATCAATCTCGATTTCAGTAAGAAGTTTTATCTCCGGTGCGATGCAAGTGACTTTGGCATCGGGGCCGTTTTAGTGCAGCTGTCAGACGACCAATGCGAACGGCCTATTGCGTTTATGTCGAAAAAGTTAAGTCGAGCTCAGACAAATTATAGCGTGACTGAACGAGAGTGCCTCGCGGTTATAATAGCGATTGAAAAATTTTGTTGCAATTATGACAACAATTTAAATTTTTGCTTGCACACAGAAAACGGAAAGACCATATTGTTCTGGAACAATGCTGCTTTGTCTAGACTTCACGAGGCCGAAGTTGCTGAATTAGATTAACAGAAAAGTATCGTCAAAATCAGTCAAGTTTTCCGGACATAATATTAATTGATAAATATACTGTCGAACCAAACATGCCGAGGGCAACGAGACTCAAGAAAAACTTTTTTGGGAGCTATTGAAACAAGCACATGACAGTCTGACTTCAGCGCATGCAATAGGCGTATGCAATAGACCATTGAGAAGCTACGTGGTCATCTTTTCTGGCGTGGGCTATCCAAGGATGTACGAGACTATGTATGTAACGTGCGTGTGAGGCTTGCAAAGAAAGCAAATCACCGAACTATAGTCTTCGTCCACCTATTGGAGACCATGTACCCTCCTGTCGCCCATTTCAAAGTTTATATATTGATTTATTAGGGCCGTACCCGTGAAGTAAGCAAAGTGATGTAGGGTTACTAATTGTGCTTGACCATTTCAGTAAATTTCATTGGCTGCATCCGCTAAAAAAATGTACATCAATTGGCCATACAGCATTTCTTGCTTAAACATATATTTCACTGCTTTGGAGTACCCGAAACAATTATAAGCGATAATGCTAGCCAGTTCAAAGCTGTAGAATTTAACGCGTTTTTGACTGAGCTAGGGATTACTCATGTTTATACAGCGCTGTACTCCCCGCAGGCAAATATCCGTCGCACGTATGACCGCAACGTAACTTAGTATAATCTAAAGCGAAGCCGGTCACTTTCAAAGAAGGTCAGGAAGTTTATTCTCGCTAAAATTTAATGCCAAACTAGGTAAAGTGTCAATTTGTAAAGTGTCGCATTCGAACAAAGTTAGGAAAGTTTTATTATAAGCTAGAGAATTTACAGGAAAAAGAAATCGGAACGTTCTGCGCCAAGGATATAAGCAGCTAATTCCCGCTAATACTGCATCCAACGAAGGAATATTATAGCGTGGTGTTATGGCCCGCGCTTATCAATGCGTTCCATTATTGTTTTTTTTAATCAATATCGAAAATACCTTCGGCTTTATGGTAGCCAAAGCTAAAGCAGTGAAAATTGTCTACTAATGCCAGTTTATTAAGTTGAACTTGCAGGCAGTGCAGATATCATTATTGCACTTATCTGTCCCATAAGTGCCTACTTCGAGGCTCCTTTGAATTTAAGCGCTGTTTTATTAGCTGGAGTTTCTAGCACAGCCAACTTCATCTAGTCCGAGGACATTCCAAGAAAAAAAGCTTGGGTTTTTCACTATTTTGGATCAATCGACCTGTTGGTTAAAGTTAAAGTTGAGCTTATCTTTGGGCTGCTGTGAACTGCACTGAAGCAACCTGCGCAAGCTTCTTTTCCTTCTCCTTGTGCTGCACTGCGCCTTTGAATATTGCAGTCTTGCTGTATTTGGAATATGGTAGTTTGTTTTCCGATACAACAAATTTTTTCTTTTGGATGATTCCTTTCACTCTACGTCAACGTGCGCAGCCGCTGCGCCGCCTTCAACAATTTCAATGGCAACTGTTGGAGCTCAACATAACATAAGTAGTTAAGCTAGTACGTAAGAGAACACATGAAGTGTTAAGATCTTAAGAGAAGACGATGGTCGGACTGTGGCCCACTCTCACTTGTGAAAATAGTTTTAGTCTCGTTTGTGCACTGAAGCCAACTTATTGTTTTCGAATTAAAATATTGAAGCCAAACTCCGCGTCCTTTTATTTAAATTAAATTTATTTATCTTTTCGATTTCTCAAAAAACTCTTAGAGAATTTTCATTGTCGCCAGAGCAGGGACTCGAGATTCGGTAATATTTAATAAAATCATATCGGAAGTCGTTGGCTT
>JAECXB010002088.1:0-51909 GCA_018151435.1 Zaprionus africanus
GACCATTTCAATGGTCGAAGGGTACAAATATCAGGAAATACGGAAGGACAACAAAAATAGACAACTAAAATTATATAAATATCTTACCTATGTACCTACAGGATCCGAAAGATTCATGAGATCTGACTGATACAATAGTGCAGAAGTACAAATAGCACATAAAACCGTTCCATACACTCAGACATCTCTTTAGTAACACAAAGTCAAAAATAACTACACTAGACAAAAACAATGTGATACATAAAATTCCTTGCGATGGAGTGTATGTAGGAACGACAAAATTAAAATTAAAAAAAACAAGATTAGCTCAACACAAATCAGATTTCAAATAACGCCACCAAAGTACAACACAAAAAACAGCTCTCATGTCCCACTGTGCAAACAAACACCACTCTCCAATTTTGACGCAATAACAATACTACAACAAGAACAACACTATGCTACGTTACACTCTCGAAATGCTGCACATAATCAACACACCAACACAAGACAGATTGAACTACAAACGAACACAGAAAATTGCGGTCTCTGTACTTAACTTGCAACTTTGTATATAAACAGTCAACGTTTTTCTTCCCAAATTGTTGTGTTTACTGAGACTTGGTTTAAGCCGGAGATCCTGAACTCCGAAGTCTTTCCAAAGAAGTAAACAACCTACAGTTGTGATCGACCTGACCGACGTGGTGGTGGAGTTCTAATTGCAGTTGATTCCACCATCAACTCGGAACTTTTAGAACTGGAGATTCCTGTTTTTATATTCCGCCGTCGTCGAAATTGTCAGTCTATTTGCAACACTTCATTGCGATGCAGACAATATTTAATCTGTTATCAGACAGAGGTCACTTTTCAGTCCTGGGTGAGTATAATATCCCTGATTGTTATTAGACAAACAGTGTTGATTCAAATTCTCTACTGCCCTCTTTGCAACTTGACCTTTTTGACAGTCTGTTTGACATGTCATTGTCACAGGTCAATCATGTCTTAAACAGTAGTAAGAGATCGTTAGATTTATGCTTTGTCTCCGATCCATTTAGAGTGAGTCCAAACAAGGCAGAACCACTTTCTCTTTCTGAAGATCCTTACCATCTCACTCTTGAAGTTACTTTTATTTTGGTGCATGTATGGATAAACATGAAAAACTGTGTAATCGTGAATGCCGATTTAGAAAAGCAGTTTTTAACTTATTAAATGAGATGATTTCCCAATTTGATTGGTCAGAATTGTATTCGTCTACTGATATTTTAGTAGCGACCAATATTTTTTATATAACAATTAACAACTTTTTAGATATTTGTGTTACGTGTTTTTTATCCAACTACCTCGAGTAAGCTGCCATGGAAATAAATTAAAAACAAATTGTTTTTATATTTTTTAACCCTTGACCTCGAGACAGCTACAATGAGTGGTCTGCAAAAATCTATAGAATAAAACATCAACTTGGTGAAAAACTGACAAACGATATTCTTTTCATTTCCAGTTTTTACAAAACCGTACCTCGATAGCAATAATAAAAACATATTAGTTGAAGATATAAATGACATATATTATTAAAAATATTTGTAAAAACAAAAACCTCACTTAACCAGAATTCCAATAATCACGAAATTATAATAGAGGAAAATAATTTAATTAAAGCATATATAATCTACATTTCTTTTATAGCAGATTGAGTGGTGAGATTTTCGCTAAATTATTGGCTGATTGGGACCCTAGTTGCGGCTTGCTTGCAATCGTATTGGGGGGGCTCGTTGGCCAAATAATAATGCCCTCACTCGATCAGACAGTCGCATAGAATTAAATTTATAGTCCCGTGCCTATTAGTGTATAATGCTGTTATGGCAGAATCTCTAATGTAAATGAGGCTAAACTGATGGTATAGTAGCCCGCCTCTGTACCCACCCTCCATGATTAACCTTTAACGATATATGGTAAATCCCTAATTTAAATGTTACCCTTTCATTATACGCTTCGCCTTTTCACATAAGGAAAACTATTATATTTACCAACGCATTATAATAAGTTTATTCATTTAATAATAAGAAAAAGTATAGAAGGTAAGGCCATATGCTGCCGTCTTGATAAGTTTTAAAAAAATAGGGAAAAGTTTTTATTATTTAACCTAATCTCATTTAAATCTTTTATCATTATTAAAATAAATTATTTTTAGTTTATTTGTTTCATTTTCTTGTATCTCTATTTTAAAACTGTGCATATTTTATTTAATTTTCCTGTTACAGTTGCTAATTTTAATTTAATTCATTTAAATCTTTTTTGCTTTCATTTATATGTCTTTTTTTTAATTTTTCTTAATATCATTTATTTTATAATTTCTGTAATTTTTTCTTTTTCTTTTATTGAATGTAACTTTCATTTTCTTGTCGTTCACCTTTAATCTGTTCCTCTTAATTCTTATATATTATTTATGTACGAACTGTGCAATTTATAGGGTATAATATTTGTATGAATTTTTTGGCACATGTTCACATAAGCAAGTGGTAATATAAAGAAAATAATGAGTTCACTTACCCCAAATCCATCCTATGGGCCCAGAGGAATTGTTGTTGGGATTTATTTATATTAATTTAATTGGCTGAAACAAATTTTACACTTGTGCCTACATACATACATACATATTATATATATACCCATGTGTGGTATATTACCGAATTAAATGCCATGTCTAACAAAAACTAACTTAATAAATAATAAAAATAATGATTGGCAGTCGCCTACAAAAGGTGTAATGAACGAAAAAGAAATAAAAATAAGCAACAAATAGGAAAATTATAAAGAAAAAAATTAATGGAAATGTAAAACAAAAGTAGGAAAATTTTCAGTAAACTAATTCTTTGTTTTGTTCCTATTTTCTTCAATTTTTGTTTTTAATATTCATTAATATTAATATTTTAATTCATTCTGCATGACTTTTAAGCTTGTTAAATGCGTCTTAGTTAATAATGTGTAAGTGTGGTGATGTATGTGTATGGCATTGTGTAATTTTGGGTATCACTGCTCATGTATGTTGAATTTTGTGTAAATGCTTTAATAATAGTTTTGCACTGTTTTTGATATTGTTGGTGGATATGTATGTATATGCATTGATGTAGATGTAGAAGTAGATTTGTAGGTTATAGATGTAGATAAAGATTTGTAGGTTATAGATGTAGATGTAGATGTAGAGGAATTGTTGTTGGGATTTATTTATATTAATTTAATTGGCTGAAACAAATTTTACATACCCATGTGTGGTATATTACCGAATAAAATGCCATGTCTAACAAAAACTAACTTAATAAATAATTAAAATAATGATTGGCAGTCGCCTACAAAAGGTGTAATGAACGAAAAAGAAATAAAAATAAGCAACAAATAGGAAAATTATAAAAAAAAATTAATGGAAATGTAAAACAAAAGTACGAAAATTTACAGTAAACTAATTCTTTGTTTTGTTCCTATTTTCTTCAATTTTTGTTTTTAATATTCATTAATATTAATATTTTAATTCATTCTGCATGACTTTTAAGCTTGTAAAATGCGTCTTAGTTAATAATGTGTAACTGTGGTGATGTATGTGTATGGCATTGTGTAATTTTGGGTATCACTGCTTATGTATGTTGAATTTTGTGTAAATGCTTTAATAATAGTTTTGCACTGTTTTTGATATTATTGGTGGATATGTATGTATATGCGTTGATGTAGATGTAGATTTGTAGGTTATAGATGTAATTGTAGAATATAGATGTAGAGTTTTAGGTTAAAGATGTAATTTTTTCCTTTTCCCAGCTTTGGCAGGGCGAGTCAGCGAGGTTATGCGTTCGCTGCTCGCCAAGATTTGTTTGTGAAATTTCCCGATAAGGTGTGCAGATCTGTGGGTGTGCCGTTCGTTGTCGGCACAGAACCCCGATCTAATGCACCGTGGAGCCCTATCCGCAGACACGTGCACTCTAACAGCCGGGGTGCTCCGCTGGCCGACGCAAGGTGCACGCTCTGCATAAAAAAATTACAAACATCGAATTAGATTTAATCAATGAAAATTGATAAATTATTGTAGTACTATATAGAGCACACTGCTTTTGGTCTTTTTTCCAAAGATTAAACGACCACGTGTATTTTTTTAAACTTTAATTTTTTTTTATGCAGACTGCACATCTGCTCTTCGCGAATGCCAAAATAGAAAAGAACTCTATGAGAGCGTAGGTGTCTCTCGAGCAGTGCAAAGCTCACATGCAACTCCCAAGGTTGTAATTTGAGCTTTGAGCTTTTTGTTAGAGTTTAATAGCAGTGATCTTAAATTGACTCCGAATTATCGAATGAATGTAACTGTAATTTTCTTGTCTTTCACTTTTAATCTGTTCCTCTTAATTCTTATATTTTATTTATGTATGAACTGTGCAATTTATAGGGTGTAATATTTGTATGTATTTGTTGGCACATGTTCACATAAGCAAGTGTAAATATAAAGAAAATAATAAGATCATTTACCCCAAATCCATCCTATCGGCCCAGAGGAATTGTGGTTAGGATTAAATTATATTAATTTAATTGGCTGAAACAAAAGATTAACACTTGTGCCTACATATATACATACATATTATATATACCCTAGTGTGGTATATTACCAGATAAAATGCCATGTCTAACTAAAACAAGTAAGAAAAGCAACAGTCGAGCGGCACGAGACAGTGGGATACCCTTCGACCTTTTTGAAACGTAAAGAGTCAATAATTGTACAATACTTCTACTTAATAGAAATATCGTAACGTAAACCTCTATATGCGTCTGTGTATGAATACGTGTATACGCGTGCATCATTTGATTGGTCAAGCACAAATGTATGTATGTGTGTGTGTTCGTTTGAATGCAAAAAATGCGTGTGCATAGAAAAGAAGAGAAGAACAACAGATGGCGCTACGCGCTCGCATTCTCTTTCCTTCGTGAGCATTGCAATGACGTCACAGCTTGCTGGTCTGTATACAAAATCAAAGCGAACAAGGTTTTTGTTTAATAACTTCTGTGTTTGTTGTCCGATCGGATTGGAATTTTGACGTTATGTTGGCATTATAATTAGCTAAATATAGTCTTACTCAGAATGTTGTATCTTTTATATGTCGCTCGCAAATCAGCTTAAAAAGATGAAATTATTGATTTGCGTGGGCGGGGGGGCGTGGGTATCACTGTTTATGTATGTTGTATTTTGTTTCTATTTTCTTCATGATACTTCTGTTTTTAATTCATTCTGCATAATTTTTAATTTTGTATGGCATTGTGTAACTTTGGGTATCACTGTTTATGTATGTTGTATTTTGTGTAAATTCTTTAATAATAGGTTTTTTTTTTTGTAGTTGCACTGTTTTTGATATTGTTGGTGGCTATGTATGTAGATGTAGATTTGTAGGTTATAGATGTAAGTGTAGAATATAGATGTAAAGATTTAAGTTAAAGATGTATTTTTTCTCCTTTTCCCAGCTTTGGCAGGGCGAGTCAGCGAGGTTATGCGTTCGCTGCTCGCCAAGATTTTTCGTAAATATTCCCAATAAGGTGTGCAGATCTGTGGGTGTGCCGTTCGTTGTCGGAACAGAACCCCGATCTAATGCACGGTGGAGCCCTATCCGTAGAGACGTGCCCTCTAACAGCCGGGGTGCTCCGCTGGCCAACGCAATTTGCACGATCTGCATTAAAAAAAACAAAACCGAGTTAGATTTAATCAATGAAAATTGATAAATTATTGTAGTACTCACTGATTAGAGCACGACACGCTCTGCATAAGAAAACAAAATAGAGTTAGATTTAATCATAGAAAACTAGTAAATAAGTCTTTTTTAAAGACCACGTTTTTATACTTTATTAAGGTCAAGGTCAAGAATGCAGACTCCACATCTGCACATCATCTAAAATAGAAGAGAACTCTTTGAGAGCGAGGGCGTCTCTCGAGCAGTGCAAAGCTCACATGCAACTCCCAAGGTTGTAATTGGAGCTTTGAGCTTTTTGTTAGAGTTTCATAGCAGTGATCTAATATTGACTCCGAATTATCGAGATAGAAATTGAACGTTTTCGGAGTTAAGCGTATTTTTCAAAAAAATCGTTTGTTTATTTTTTTCTTTTATACAATTGGAAGGTCTGTACATTACACATTTTATTGTTATTTGCAAATAAGTGCTATTTAAATATCAAATACATTACTTGAGTACACACAAACAGTATATGTAAATAATAACGTAACAAAACCTGAAACGTTAGCATTTCTTGAAGCAAAAGACATGTTTGAAACAAAAACAAAAGAACTTTTCAAACAATATTAATAACGACTGTAACTGTGTTAATTATAATCATGTTATATTTCTTTTACAAATATAAGTGTATACCTAAGAAAGGCATAATTAAATTCAAAAGCAAGTCCTTACTCCCACAGAAGCGCCAAATATCGAAAACATTGACCTAATAAAAAACCATAATAATATAAGTCATATATTTTATTCTTGTCCTAGTAACAAAACTAAATACGTTAGCATTTCTTGACGCAAAAGACATTTTTGAAACAAAAACAAAAGACACTTTTCAAACAATAATAATAACGTCTGTAATTGTGTTAATTATAAAAATGTTATATTTCTTTTACAAATATAAGTGTGTACCTAAGAAAGTCATAATTTAATTCAAAAGCAAGTCCTTACTCCCACAGAAGCGCCAAATATCGGAAACATTGACCTTATAGAAATTTATAATAATATAAGTCATATATTTTATTTTTGCTTGTCCGTCTGAATTATACATCATATCTTTTGTTCCTTATAAAAAAAAATTTTTTTAGTCTATTGGCATAAGGAAAGTGTCTCTAGGTTCCTTTAGCCGAACATATTTGATTTACCGATGCTGTTTCCCCTGGCGTAAATAGTGACGCCTTGCGGACTAGGAGTTGGAGTTGGTGAAATGGTATGATTTGATCAGCTGATTACTCCCCCAGGGATTATAATCAACCTTATTTTAAGGTGATCCCCTTTGTACATTGAAATTAGATATCAAGGTCCCGCGTCCCAAATAAAATTAATAAGCACTGCTCGCTTTAATCTGGGAGCTTGGGGCCTGACATCACCGAAAAATAATATTTAATATTGCCAAATATTATTAAAATTATAATTAAAAGAGGAATTTCCAGGATATCAAAGCTAAGTTACTGTAATGTTTGCAGGTTGAGAGTTTTTATAATATATCGAAATGTTATGCGTTTTGAAACTTTTAAAGAAAAGAAGAGCTTCTTCTTTTGTTGAGGTTCTTTATTAAACTGTTTTATGTTTGCTTATGTTGGGCTTACCAAACCTGCACATACAATGCTTATATCTACGTATTCTTAATTACATATATACATATACATATGTATGCAGAAGGCATGCATATTTTATGTAAAAGCTTGACCACTTGTGCTGTAAAGTGCATGCTCAGCATTCCCACGGTCCGCGATCGGCTTATAAATAAGCGTTGGATCGTATTACTCGGGCGCTTAAATGCTTATGTAGTTGTTGGTGGTCTTTTGGTTATTTGTATATTTACATTTACTATGACAAAGTGTCACAATGTATTTACGCTAAGTTATACCCAATCATTTATTGTGTTGGTAGCGTAGATATGCTACAATACAAAAGGTATGCCGCTAATTTACTGAATTTACCATGTACTGATAAACGGCTTTTATTTTTAAGCCTTATTCTGATTATATGGTGGGTTGGTCCGTGCATCAACATGAATCGCCTCCGCACAGCATCGGGACAGTGGATTATTGGTACGCAGAGCAAGTTGCTAAAATTTAAATCGGCCAACCTCTATATGTATACACATATGCTGGTTTCTACTCATATGTACATGACCAAGTGGTAATCACAGAGGATTATTTATTAGTAACGCAGGTAATAAAATCTTATGCCCATTTCTTAAACTAATTCTAAATGTATCATAGGATTATTTTTATGCCCTTGCCCTATTGTGAATATGCCTATGTAAACGCACGTGTACATCTATAAAAAATGTGAGTACGACATAGCCGGAATGCCAGAGTGTGGCATAGTGGCCAATTCATGGCTTTTTGACCAAAAATAACCAAAAGCCTGTGATCGAGCCACCAGCCTTTGGCGTGAGTCCAATGGATACGCGGTTGGCGTAGA
The DNA here is from genome assembly GCA_018151435.1 of Zaprionus africanus. Classification (NCBI taxonomy): domain Eukaryota; kingdom Metazoa; phylum Arthropoda; class Insecta; order Diptera; family Drosophilidae; genus Zaprionus; species Zaprionus africanus. The sequence goes on from JAECXB010002088.1 coordinate 8,154, forward strand.
ATGCAGTTTGAATCGCTTACATTATAATTTATAGAAGATTACTCAATATTATATTGTTGTGAAGTGTTTAAAAACAGATACTTTGAATATTAAGAAAATAATTAAATTGTTTAATTATGAAATGTTCATTTTGAAAGTCCATTGTAAGTTAGCTTCGCCCCGTTTCGCCGACCAAGTTAAGCTTAAGTTAAGGTTAAGCAACGAATTACTCGTAAAATATAATTGAAATAGAACGCACGCCCTTTTCGTCGTCTAGAACTACAGCCAATCAAGTTTTGGGTATTTAAATTAGATACCTGTAAATTCAACAAATGACTTTAGTTTCGCGTCGGTCTTAATGGCACTATACCCTGCACGCACCGAGAGCACCGGCGTCAGATGAAAAGTCTTTGCACGTCACACTGCCAAAATTCTGCGCTGACAGCGGTGGAGCAGATCCAGCTGCATGGTGCACCACGGTGGACTTAATCTTTGCAGATAATGCTTTTGTAGGCAGTGCGCAAAGCGCAAGAAGGCAGTGCGTCGCAATGGCTGTCGCAGATATGCTTTGCTGGCAGCACATGGTCGCAGTTTAAGGAACTTTTCATACAGCGATTCGTAGGGATTAAGACGACGGCTGTTGCTGTCTAAGTGGAAGGCCAAGGCTACGCGCAATGAGCTTCAGCAACAACTGCATCCAAGGCAGTTTATTTAGAACTTTTCTTCTTAAAGGACTTTTTTTAAAAGCAGCGTAATGGTGCGAAATAGACAAGGGAAACGTAGGGCCGCGTTAAACTAAGAAAACTGTTTAATTATAAGGACCAGGATAACAAGTGAAAAATAAAAGACATGTTTTAAATAATTAAAATACACCGTAGTGATTATGATCAGAGACTTGGTTACTTTCTTGCGAGCAAGGAATATCGCGAGTAGGTCTGTGTGCCTACATGAGGGTGAAGTCGCAGGGTCCCATATTCTGGTACACCGGTGCGCCGCTGACCAAGCGGCCGACCGTAAGCAGTGTCGTGAGTGAGCGTTAGCTAGTGAGCGAGTAAGTGGACGTATGCTTTAACAAGTTTGCGGCTTGGTGGAATACAACACTTAGCGACTTGTGGAAGCAGAGACGACCGTACTAGAAGCCACGAGCGTCCCGTACAGCAGACAGCCGACAGTAAGCGGTGTCGTAGTGAGTGTTAGCCAGTGAGCGGGTACGTGAGCGTGAGCTCGAGCGAGTTGCATTGTCGTGAAATACACCACCGAGCGATTAGCCGAAGAGAAGGCAAAAAATCCTGCGATCACGGGCACTCGATACGACAGGCGGACTTTCAGGTGCACGAGGACGAGATTGGAGGTCGTACCCCCGTGAACTCCAGGGTACACTACCAAGTGGCCTACGAATACACGTGCAACGCACACTCACACACGCCTGAATATACCATACACAAACCCTCAGTGGTGTATAACCTGCAGAAAACTATAAATAACACCACTGTGTGTGGGTGCGGAAGAATTTTTTTTGAGAAAATATTATGCATTTGCAGCCACTAAAAAAAAAAGAAGTATAACAAAAACACCAGCATGGCATATTTTCCAGGATCCCGAAGATCGATCTTTCGTCGATGGAAGTAATAACGCCGTGAGTTCGTTTCAATACACACCTTAATGTTTTTTATTGTTTTGATGCTTGCTTAGAAGTTCACATATTCCTTTTTATACTCTTCGACCATTGAAAATGGTCAAAAAAGGGTATACTAACTTTGTGCAAATGTATATAAAAGGTAGAACGAGGCGTGGGAGACCCCACAAAGTAGATATATTCTTGCTCAGGATCACTAGCCAAGTCGATTAAGCCATGTCTGTCTGTCTGTCCGGATGTCTGGATGTCTGTATGTCCAGATGAACACACAGATCTCAGCTATTATAAAAGCTAGAGACACCAAATTTGTCATGAAGGTTTCTGTTGATCCGGGACAGGTGAAGTTTATTTCAAATGTTGGGTGCCACGCCCCATGCCCACGCAAATCAATAATTTCATCTTTTAAGCTGATTTGCGAGCGACATATAAAAGATACAACATTCTGAGCAAAACTATACTTAGCTTATTATAATACCAACATAACGTCAAAATTCCAATCCGATCGGACGACAAGCACAGAAGTTATTAATCAAAAGCCTTCTTCGCTTTGATTTTGTATAACTACCAGCAAGCTGTGACGTCGTTGCAATGCTCATGTAGGAAAGAAAAGGAAAGAGAATGCGAGCGCGTAGTGCCATCTGTCGTTCTTCTCTTCTGGTCTATTCACATGCATTGTTTGCATTCAACCGCACACACACACATAAATACATTTGTGCATGACCAATGAAATGATACACGCGTATACACGTATTCATACACAGACGCATATAGAGGCTTACGTTACGATATTTCTATTAAGTAGAAGTATAAGTATTGTACAATTATTGACTCTTTACGTTTCAAGAGGGTCGGAGGGTATCCAACTGTGGCGTGCCGCTCGACTGTTGCTCTTATTTCTTCATAACACCACACGAGCTACCAATTTTAAAACAAATACTTTGTTTATACGAATTCATATTAAATCAAGGAGAAACCAGTCGAACGCCACAGGTGCTGACTGTAGAAGGCCATGGATTATTATTCCGTTATTTATAATGAAAATTCTCCCCCAGGGATTATAATCAACCTTATTCTAAGGTCATCCCCTTTGTACATTGAAATTAGATATCAAGGTCCCGCGTCCCAAATAAAATTAATTAACACCGAAAAATAATATTTAATATTGCCAAATATTATTAAAATTATAATTAAAAGAGGAATTTCCAGGATATCAAAGCTAAGTTACTGTAATGTTTGCAGGTTGAGAGTTTTTATAATATATCGAAATGTAATGCGTTTTGAAGAGCTTCTTCTTTTGTTGAGGTTCTTTATTAAACTGTTTTATGTTTGCTTATGTTGGGCTTACCAAACCTGCACATACAATGCTTATATCTACGTATTCTTAATTACATATATACATTTACATATGTATGCAGAAGGCATGCATATTTTATGTAAAGCTTGACCACTTGTGCTGTAAAGTGCATGCTCAGCATTCCCACGGTCCGCGATCGGCTTATAAATAAGCGTTGGATCGTATTACTCGGGCGCTTAAATGCTTATGTAGTTGTTGGTGGTCTTTTGGTTATTTGTATATTTACATTTACTATGACAAAGTGTCACAATGTATTTACGCTAAGTTATACCCAATCATTTATTGTGTTGGTAGCGTACATTACAAAAGTTATGCCGCTAATTTACTGAATTTACCATGTACTAATAAACGGCTTTTATTTTTAAGCCTTATTCTGATTATATGGTGGGTTGGTCCGTGCATCAACATGAATCGCCTCCGCACAGCATCGGGACAGTGGATTATTGGTAAGCAGAGCAAGTTGCTAAAATTTAAATCGGCCAACCTCTATATGTATACACATATGCTGGTTTCTACTCATATGTACATGACCAAGTGGTCATCACCGAGGATTATTTATTAGTAACGCAGGTAATAAAATTTTATGCCCATTTCTTAAACTAATTCTAAATGTATCATAGGATTATTTTTATGCCCTTGCCCTATCGTGAATATGCCTATGTAAACGCACGTGTACATCTATGAAAGATGTGAGTACGACATAGCCGGAATGCCAGAGTGTGGCATAGTGGCCAATTCATGGCTTTTTGACCAAAAATAACCAAAAGCCTGTGATCGAGCCACCAGCCTTTGGCGTGAGTCCAATGGATACGCGGTTGGCGTAGAATGCAGTTTGAATCGCTTACATTGTTATTTATTGTAGATTACTCAATATTATATTGTTAAACAAGAGCAACAGTCGAGTGGCACGCGACAGTGTGATACCCTTCGACCTTTTTGAAACGTAGAGTCAATAATTGTACAATACTTCTACTTAATAGAAATATCGTAACGTAAGCCTTTATATGAGTCTGTGTATGAATACGTGTATATACGTGTATCATTTCATTGGTCAAGCACAAATGTATGTATGTGTGTGTGTGTGCGTTTGAATGCAAAAAATGCGTGTGCATAGAAGAGAAGAGAAGAACAACAGATGGAGTTACGCGCTCGCATTCTCTTTCCTTTTCTTTCCTACATGAGAATTGCAATGACGTCACAGCTTGCTGGTCTGTATACAAAATCAAAGAGAACAAGGTTTTTGTTTAATAACTTCTGTGTTTGTTGTCCGATCGGATTGGAATTGACGTTATGTTGGCATTATAATTAGCTAAGCATAGTTTAACTCAGAATGTTGTATCTTTTATATGTCGCTCGCAAATCAGCTTAAAATATGAAATTCTTGATTTGCGTGGGCGGGGGCGTGGCACCCAACATTTGAAATAAACTTTACCTGTCCCGGATCAACAGAATCCTTCATGCCAAATTTGGTGTCTCTAGCTTTTTTAATAGCTGAGATCTGTGTGTTCATCTGGACATCCAGACATCCAGACATCCAGACACCCAGACATCCGGACACACAGACAGACATTGCTTAATGCCCTTGGCTAGTGATCCTAAGCAAGAATATATAATTAAGTATTAAGGTGTTCATCAAAATAAAAAAAATATATTTTTATTTTATAATTTTTATTTGATGGAGTTTGTTATTAATTACACCAGAGTCACTCATAAACTAACTGACAGAATTATTTTTATGGACCAGCAAACCTTAAAGTTCTACTGAGCTTTACATCTTTGTTTACTTAAGCTTTTTATCGTTTGACGATTGGTGTCTCGAGAGAACTTTTATGTTGAGGCTTTTGAAGAGTGAAGCTTTCCAAAAGATCGGTTTAAGTAATGAACTGTGAGGCTTTTGAAGAGTGAAGCTTTTCAAAAGATCGGTTTAAGTAATTCATATGGAGAATGAATATGTCACTCCCCCACCTTTTAGATTTTGGCTTGTCCTCAAGCCTTTACTTCTGGATATAATTGTGGAATTGGATTTTCAGTTTTCACTTCTTCAGTATTATTTTCTTTAACTGTTACAATATTTTTGTCAACTGATGTGTTTGCTTTAGGTCTTAGATATGTTATTATAATGTTATGAGGTGCTGTTTTACATTTCATGTATAGGTAAAATATAGATATTATAGCTAATACAAACATGAGGATTATTAATATGTTTTTATAGATTGTATAGTTCTTATTGTTTAGCATAATCATTTCTTTTATTTCAATATGTGACATAGGTTCAACTTTTGTGACGTTATGCTCAGTGAATATTAGATTTGTATATTGTTGCATATTATTTGATATTGAAAATTCTTTTAACTCTGCTGTACAATTAAATATTTTTATAATTTTGTTATTTTCAATATAAATTTCCTGATTGTTACAATTTTGGTTAGTTTTCTTTGGTCAAGTTCCATGTTATTAGTATGTTAGGCTTAATATGTTGAATGAAAAATGGCTTACGGTATTTTTGGAAAGTACATGTTGGTGTTTCGTGTTTGATTATACTAGCAATACAATGGTCTTTAATAATATTTTTAGTTTGTGTATTTATAACATTGTTATTGTGTAGATAGAACTTGCCTTCTAAATTTTCGTTAATGCTTTGTCCATTATTGTCTGGGTAAGGGGTGATAAGGAAAGTAGGCTGTTCAACTGTGTTTGTGGGGATATGAGACATTAGGAAAATTTCGTTAGTACCTGTATTATACCAGGCAGAAGTTTTTATGTTCATTAAATTTTTGTAGTTAACGCTGCCAAGGTTGTCGTGCTTAAGAAGTTTTGGATTGAATATTCCTAGCCGGGTTAATTGTGAACCCATTTCTATGTCTTCAATGTATTCAGTAAAGTGTTCGATATTAAATATTAAGAGGGAGATTTTTTGTTCTTTTTTCATAGATTCTGAGTGGGTGTTTATCATTTCAATACCGTTATTAAGATTGTCAATAACGTTATTTAGACTGCTAATCTGAACGGTGCTTTGGGATAGGGATGAAATTTGGTGTTCAAAATTTTGTCTGTCGTCTTCGTCTAGTGTACCGAAAAGGTATTTGTAAGTAGAGCCTACAAAGTTGAACAGTCCTCGTTTATTGCGTTTTGTTATACGAATTCCGTTCATTTCCCTTTCCATTTTTTCAGTTAGGTAATTGATTTGTGTTATGTTTTTAAATTGCTGGCTTTCTTTAATCAGAGTGCTATATGTTTCTTCAATTTGTGTTATGTTGACTGTAAGACAGTGGTGCATAAATGTAATAGGGAGTTGTATAGTTCCTGATTCAAAAAGAATGAATCCCTGATTGTTTTCAATAGGGTTTACTTCGATTGTTCCTGCTGTAGTTTGTGTCATCATAAGAGCCATTATAATAATTATGAGTCCGATGATTGAGTGTCGGTCGGCTGTAAGTATTTACTGTTATTAATATTTTTTTTTCTTTTTAAATTTTCTTTTGTAGTGTGTTACGTTTTGGCCTCTATTGTTTTCGTTATAATATTTTTCGTCTATTTGTTCAATTCTGCCTATTCTTCTAAAGGGATTTTTGGATTTTGAGCGCGTTATAGGGGCTTGTCTATATTTTGTGTCTACTTCGTAAATTTGTCGGTTTTCATTAAGTTTGTTAATTCTGTTTTCCTTCATTTCAGTATATTTTATAGTTATTTTAGTTTTAGTGAAATATTTTGATATGTCTACTTGGTCTATGGAATCTTTTATGAATTCTATTTGTCTAGTGAAATAGTTTATGGGTTTCTCAGTGATTTGGATATAGTTTTCGTTACTTTCTGATGCACTATGTATTGTTGCTGCTGTTGAAATATTTTCTTCTTCACCAGCCAGATTTTCTTCAATTTTAACTCGAGATAAAGCATCTGCAACATAATTTAGTTTTCCTTCCAAATATTTTATTTTAAAATTGTATTCGCTAAGTTTGATTCGCCAACATTGTAATTTCATATTGGGTTCTTTTATATTATTTAGCCAACAAGGTTTTGATCAAGTATTTCAAAAGGGACTCCATATAAATATGGGCGGAAGTATTTGGTTGCCCAAACAATTGCCAATAATTCTTTTTCTATTGTACTGTAATTCTGTTCGTGGTCGTTTAATGTTCTGCTTGCAAAACTAATTGGTTTATTTTCTTGTGATAGTACGGCTCCCATGGCGAAATTGCTGGCATCAGTAGTAACTTGAAATGTTTTTGTAAAGTCAGGGCAGATGAGGATGGGGTCGTTCATGATAAGGGTTTTTAACTTTTCGAAAGATTTATTATATGCTTCGTCCTTTATATATTTATTTTAGCTCCTTTCTTTAAAAATAATGTGAGAGGTTTTGCTATTTTGGCAAAATCTGGAATGAACTTGCGGTAATATCCGCATAAGCCTAAAAATGATTTAATTTCTTTAGAGGTTTTTGGAATAGGAAATATTTCAATCGCTTTTACTTTTTCTTTGTTGGGTCGTATACCATCTGGACTTATGGTATGACCTAAGAAATTTGTTTGTTTTTTTAAAAACTCACATTTGTCCAACTGGAGTTTAAGATTCGCCTCTTTAAGTTTCTGAAATACTTTCTTCAGTGAGTTCAAGTGTTCAGTAAGGGATGTTGAGTAGATGATAACATCATCTAAATATACGAGGCAATGTTTATTAATGAGATCTTTAAGAACGAAGTTCATGCAACGTTTGAATGTTGCTGGGGCATTTTTCAAGCCAAATGGCATGCGAGTATACTCGTAGTGACCGTGTTTAGTTGAGTATGCAGTTGTTGGTATGGATTTAGGGTCCATTTCGATTTGGTGAAAACCCTTTGCTAAGTCGATTGTTGTGAAGTATTGACATTTTCCTAACTTGCCTAATATTTCGTCCATGTTCGGGATTGGGAATTTATCATTGATAGTTATTTCATTAAGGTTTCGATAGTCGACGACTAACCTGAATTTTGGTTTGCCAGATGCGTCCATCTTTTTGGGAACAATCCATAAGGGACTGCAATAGGGAGAGTCGCTTTCGCGTATAATGCCTTGTTGTAGCATTTCCTCAATTTGTTTGTTAACTTCTGCCTCATAAGCAAAAGGATATGAATATGGTTTTTTATACACTGAGTTTTCGTGAACTGTTTTGATTTCATGGCGTATGATACTTGTAAAAGTTAAGTTTTCCTTATCAGAATACTGGATGTCTTTAAATTCTTTTAGTAATTGTGTCAGTCTATGTTTTTCTTCATTGTTTAAATGGTCTAGTCGGTATGTGTGGTCTGAGTTTATGTCATTGTCCAATGCATAGTTTATTTCGGTTGTAAAGTGGTTTTCTTGTAAAATTGCTTCAAAATTTTTTGACGAATTTCCGTCAGAAAGTTCAAGTTCTTTATGAAGGAATGTTCTTCCATTGATAATTGTTTCTTTTCTAAAATAATCTATACAACCGTTGTTTTCCATTAGTACTTTTCTTCCTAATAGAATGTCATAAAATGGTGAAAACGAGTGAATATAGAATCTTAAAAGCAGGCCGGAAGATCTACCAATTTATTTAGTTTTTACTTCTGACATTTATTTGTTTATCATGAACTTGAAGATTGAAAAAGTTTGAGTTCATCATGTTTATTGATGATCCAGTGTCAACTATGCATCGGTATCTATGATTGTTAAACATGATCTCTATGTATTGGTGGGTTCCCAGGCTGGTATTGGAAAATTTTCGGCCTGTTGAATTTGCTGATTTGTATTTGTCTCGTTTTGTGTGTCTTGTAATTGATCTTCGTGGAGCTGTTCGTCGTTGTTATTGTCTTGGTCAGCAATGTTATTGAAATCTAACTCGTATTGATGGTGATTTTCGTCTGTCTGCATGCGCGATTGTCCGCTGCCTTCTCTAAAACGCTTATTCGGCACTCTTGGTAGTTGGGGGGGCTGATAATAGTTTCGGGTGTCGTTCTGTCGGTCGCGAATTAAGTCTGCTCTGAATTCAGTAAACAATGATCTGTTCTGATCGAATTGTTGTTGTCTAGACGGGAAAGCTTGTTTATGAAGGGTTTGGTTGTTTACATTTGGGTTTTGGATCTGCGTGGGATGTAGTCTAGATGGAAAAGCTTGTTTATGAGGGGTTTGGTTGTTTACATTTGGGTTTTGGATCTGCGTGGGATTTATTAATGGGTTGAAGGGGGTAACAAATTGTTGATTGGCATGAGAGTTTTTGTTATTATTTGTGTTGGTATAAGTGTTTAAATTTAGTGAGTTTGTATTAAGTTTTGGACAATAATCTGATTTCTTGATTGGGTCTTCGTAAAGACCTTCTTGTTGGGCAACTTGGCGTAATTTTTGGTCAGTTGAAATGTCATGCTTCGCTAGGGTCATGAACAGCCTATCAGGTAGTGAACGTTGAATAGTATTTTTTATTGTGGTTGCCATTGCTTGTGAATAGACTAATGTGTTATTTTGGTTGTTTTCTAAGGCTAACTTATTAATAATAATAGTTGACTTAACTTCTAATTCTTCACAAAATTGTCGTAAATTACCTTTGTAGGAGGTGCAATACAAACGTCGCAAAAGTTCCTCCAGGGGGGTTTGAGTTTTAAATTCGACGATGAGAGCTTCCTTTAGGGTTGACCATTCGTTGTGAAATCCGAGTTGGGAGACCTTCTCAGCATCTCCGATGACCTGTAGTTCAATGGCTCCATAAATTATGGCATTCTGAAGAGGGTCGTCTGTCGGGTATAGGTTGAGCAGGTATTCAATTCGTCTGATAAACGAACTGAGGCTGTTTGGTTCTCCACAGAACTGCGGCACTTGACGTATTTGTCGTAGCAGTTGGGATAGATTATCACTTGATAATGCCATTTTTGTTTAATTTTTTCTTTCTGAACGTTTTTTGATTTGTAGCGGTCACACTTCTTTTGTTTAAGCGGGATACTGTTCCTTTTTTTTAATTCACAGTTTGTTGGATTTAACTTATGTAGCGGTCACACCTGTATTTGTTTAAGTGGGCTACTGTTTAAGTTATTTCACAATCACTTCTAGGCTATGAACACCATTGGGTTTATATTTTCAAACGATGTCACTGAAGTTGCCATCGCGATTCACGTGAGTTCTTTTGCGGATGATAGTTAAAGACTTGGATTAATTTTTGCCTCATCAATAACTAACATCCTACCGGCTGCGCCAATTAAGTATTTAGGTGTTCATCAAAATAAAAAAAATATATTTTTATTTTATAATTTTTATTTGATGGAGTTTGTTATTAATTACACCAGAGTCACTCATAAACTAACTGAATTATTTTTATGAACCAGCAAACCTTAAAGTTCTACTGAGCTTTACATCTTTGTTTACTTAAGCTTTTTATCGTTTGACGATTGGTGTCTCGAGAGAACTTTTATGTTGAGGCTTTTGAAGAGTGAAGCTTTCCAAAAGATCGGTTTAAGTAATGAACTGTGAGACTTTTGAAGAGTGAAGCTTTTCAAAAGATCGGTTTAAGTAATTCATATGGAGAATGAATATGTCACTATATATACTTTGTGGTGTCTCCCACGCCTCCTTCTGCCTATTACATACATTTGCACAAAGTTAGTATACCCTTTTTTGACCATTTTCAATGGTCGAAGGGTATAACAAGGTTTTTGTTAAATAACTTCTGTGTTTGTTGTCCGATCGAATTGGAATATTAACGTTATGTTGGTATTATAATTAGCTAAGTATAGTCTTACTCAGAATGTTGTATCTTTTATATGTCGCTCGCAAATCAGCTTAAAAGATGAAATTATTGATTTGCGTGGGCGTGGGGCGTGGCACCCAACATTTGAAATAAACTTCACCTGTCCCGGATCAACAGAAACCTTCATGACAAATTTGGTGTCTCTTGCTTTTTTAATAGCTGAGATCTGTGTGTTCATCTGGACATCCAGACATCCAGACATCCGGACAGACAGACAGACATTGCTTAATCGACTTGGCTAGTGACCCTAGCTTTGTGGGGTCTCAAAGTTAGTATACCCTTTTTTGACCATTTTCAATTGTCGAAGGGTATAACAAGTATGTAAAATGTAAAATGTGAAGTGTTTAAAAACAGATACTTTGAATATTAAGAAAATAATTAAATTGTTTAATTATGAAATGTTCATTTTGAAAGTCCATTGTAAGTTAGCTTCGCCCCGTTTCGCCGACCAAGTTAAGCTTAAGTTAAGGTTAAGCAACGAATTACTCGTAAAATATAATTGAAATAGAACGCACGCCCTTTTCGTCGTCTAGAACTACAGCCAATCAAGTTTTGGGTATTTAAATTAGATACCTGTAAATTCAACAAATGACTTTAGTTTCGCATCGGTCTTAATGGCACTATACCCTGCACGCATCGAGAGCACCGGCGTCAGATGAAAAGTCATTGCACGTCACACTGCCAAAATTCTGCGCTGACAGCGGTGGAGCAGATCCAGCTGCATGGTGCACCACGGTGGACTTAATCATTGCAGATAATGCTTTTGTAGGCAGTGCGCAAAGCGCAAGAAGGCAGTGCGTCGCAATGGCTGTCGCAGATATGCTTTGCTGGCAGCACATGGTCGCAGTTTAAGGAACTTTTCATACAGCGATTCGTAGGGATTAAGACGACGGCTGTTGCTGTCTAAGTGGAAGGCCAAGGATTCCGAGGAGACTGCGGTATCGGTAGCGTTGTCTCACCTGGCACAAATCGATAATAATTTGTTGCGTTGGGTGTTTATGACAAATATGGCTACGCGCAATGAGCTTCAGCAACAACTGCATCCAAGGCAGTTTATTTAGAACTTTTCTTCTTAAAGGACTTTTTTTAAAAGCAGCGTAATGGTGCGAAATAGACAAGGGAAACGTAGGGCCGCGTTAAACTAAGAAAACTGTTTAATTATAAGGGCCAGGATAACAAGTGAAAAATAAAAGATATGTTTTAAATAATTAAAATACACCGCAGTGATTATGATCAGAGACTTGGTTACTTTCTTGCGAGCAAGGAATATCGCGAGTAGGTCTGTGTGCCTACATGAGGGTGAAGTCGCAGGGTCCCATATTCTGGTACACCGGTGCGCCGCTGACCAAGCGGCCGTGAGTGAGCGTTAGCTAGTAAGCGAGTAAGTGGACGTATGCTTTAACAAGTTTGCGGATTGGTGGAATACAACACTTAGCGACTTGTGGAAGCAGAGACGACCGTACTAGAAGCCACGAGCGTCCCGTACAGCAGACAGCCGACCGTAAGCGGTGTCGTAGTGAGTGTTAGCCAGTGAGCGGGTACGTGAGCGTGAGCTCGAGCGAGTTGCATTGTCGTGAAATACACCACCGAGCGATTAGCCGAAGAGAAGGCAAAAAATCCTGCGATCACGGGCACTCGATACGACAGGCGGACTTTCAGGTGCACGAGGACGAGATTGGAGGTCGTACCCCCGTGAACTCCAGGGTACACTACCAAGTGGCCTACGAATACACGTGCAACGCACACTCACACACGCCTGAATATACCATACACAAACCCTCAGTGGTGTATAACCTGCAGAAAACTATAAATAACACAACTGTGTGTGGGTGCGGAAGAATTTTTTTTGAGAAAATATTATGCATTTGCAGCCACTAAAAAAAAAAGAAGTATTACAAAAACACCAGCATGGCATATTTTCCAGGATCCCGAAGATCGATCTTTCGTCGATGGAAGTAATAACGCCGTGAGTTCGTTTCCTTTTTATACTCTTCGACCATTGAAAATGGTCAAAAAAGGGTATACTAACTATGTGCAAATGTATATAACAGGTAGAACGAGGCGTGGGAGACCCCACAAAGTATATACATTCTTGCTCAGGATCACTACCCAAGTCGATTAAGCCATGTCTGTCTGTCTGTCCGGATGTCTGGATGTCTGTATGTCCAGATGAACACACAGATCTCAGCTATTATAAAAGCTAGAGACACCAAATTTGTCATGAAGGTTTCTGTTGATCCGGGACAGGTGAAGTTTATTTCAAATGTTGGGTGCCACGCCCCATGCCCACGCAAATCAAGAATTTCATCTTTTAAGCTGATTTGCGAGCGACATATAATAGATACAACATTCTGAGTAAAACTATACTTAGCTAATTATAATACCAACATAACGTCAAAATTCCAATCCGATCGGACAACAAGCACAGAAGTTATTAATCAAAAACCTTGTTCGCTTTGATTTTGTATACAGACCAGCAAGCTGTGACGTCGTTGCAATGCTCATGTAGGAAAGAAAAGGAAAGAGAATGCGAGCGCGTAACGCCATCTGTCGTTCTTCTCTTCTTTTCTATACACATGCATTGTTTGCATTCAACCGCACACACACACATAAATACATTTGTGCATGACCAATGAAATGATACACGCGTATACTCGTATTCATACACAGACGCATATAGAGGCTTACGTTACGATATTTACGATATTTATTTACAGTCCGATTGAAATGAAATTTTCAGAAAACACCCGTGGCAAGGTATTTGTCATGTAAGATGCATTTGTATTTGCAGATGTATTTGGTTGTTGGGTGTATATTGTGTATACGAAATGGTTATTACTGATTTACAGAGGCGGGAAGGGGCGTGACAATTTCAAAAAAACGTTGAGACACTCCAACATACAGGGATGTTGTCATAAAATTTGAAGACTCTAGCTCTTATAGTTTCTGTGATCCAGGTGTTCATACAGACAGACGGACGGACAGACAGACAGACGGACGGACAGACAGACAGACAGACAGACATGGCTCAATCGAGTCGGCTGTTGATACTGATTCAGAATATATATAGTTTATGGGATCGGCGATGCCTCCTTCTGCCTGTTACGCACATTTGCGATCCGACAATAATGAATTTTTTTTAAAATCCATGGCCTAAAAAAAATAAGAAATGAAATTATATTTTTAAAAAACTCAGCATATGGCTAGCAACTTATTCATTTTTATACCCTTAGACCATTGAAAATGGTCAAAAAAGGGTATACTAACTTTGTGCAAATGTATGTGACAGGCAGAAGGAGGCGTGGCAGACCCCACAAAGTATATATTAATTAAGCCATGTCTGTAGGAAAGAAAAGGAAAGAGAATGCGAGCGCGTAGTGCCATCTGTCGTTCTTCTCTTCTTGTCTATTCACATGCATTGTTTGCATTCAAACGCACACACACACATAAATACATTTGTGCATGACTAATGAAATGATACACGCGTATACACTTATTCATACACAGACGCATACAAAGGCTTACGTTACGTTATTTAGATTACCATAAGTAGAAGTATTGTACAATTATTGACTCTTTACGTTTCAAAAAGCTCGAAGGGTATCCCACTGTCGCGTGCCGCTCGACTGTTGCTCTTGTTATTGATTAAGTTTACATTATTATTTTTATTTTCACGCCTAACCTTGCTTGCTTATTATACCGATTCTTAAGGAAATCTGTGCTTCGCTTAAATTAAAAGATTGAAGATTCGAGCGCTTTAGCTCCAAACATTCGGCTCCCAGCCTAACACTTTCGCAAGTAACGGTGCCTGGATACCCAGAGCTCGTGCACGGAGAGCACAAGAAGCACAGGCAACGCCATCGCCAAATAAAGCCGTGCAAGCAGCGAAGTGCGAGGAGAGCAACAGTAACATACTACGATCATGTCTGTAGTCGCAAAAGTGTGTATTCGCAGAGTCGTGCATTCTGGTATGCCGGTGCTCCGCTGGCCAGTGAGTGATTCAGAGTGTACACACCCACAGTCCGTGTCGTGAATGAAAGTTAGTTGACAAGTGGGTGCGTGAGCGTATGGTCTAACAAGTTGTGGCGTGGTAGAATACACCACTGAATTGTGGGAGTACAGGAAAAAGTACCTGCGGTCATGGAGTTCTGCACGGCCGACGCCCGATCGTGAGTAGTGTCGTGAGTTGGCAAGTTGGTGCGTGAGCGTGAGGTCTAACAAGTTGCGGCGTGGTAGAACAAACCACTGTGCGGCTCGTGATAGTACAGGCGTGAGTACCTGCGGTCACGGGCGATCTGCACAGCCAACGGACGATTGTGAGTAGTGTCGTGAGTGCAACGCAAGCAGCGAAGTGCGAGCAGAGCCACAGCAGGGCACGATCGGTCAAAGGAAGCGGCGCTTAGCAAGCAGCGGCGACATACAATCACGCAGCGGCGTCATACAGGCAGCAAAGCGCAAGCAGCAAAGCGCGAGTTGCATAACTATGGAGAGGAGAGTTAATCGTGAACAGCAGAGTGAACCAGTCGTGGTAGCTCTGAGTGAAGTTAAAAGTGACAATTAAAAGTGCAAATCGAGTGCCACCCCAGGGACAACCCCCTGGAGAAATGAACCCTGTAGCAGGAGAAACTAGGTGAGCAGTTAAAAAATATATTGAAAGCGCAGTTATGACCAACGTATGGTGCGAGTAAGGTAGGAAGTGAGGGACAAATTAAATTAAAAACGAGTGTAAGAAAAGCAAATTTGAAGAAAAACCATGTTGCAAATTAACAAATAAACAAAACCCGCGGTGATTATTGAAACCCAGTGACCAATTCTTCCCTAAGCGAATTTTGTGAATATGTGGTGTACGTGTGTGCCTGTGGGAGTGTGTATTCGCAGAATCGTGCATTCTGGTAAGTCAGTGCTCCGCTGACCAGTGAGCGATTCTGAGTGTACCCACCCACAGTCCGTGTCGTGAATGAAAGTTAGTTGACAAGTGGGTGCGTGAGCGTGTGGTCTAACAAGTTGTGGCATGGTAAGAATACACCACTGAGCGAATTGAGGGAGTACAGGCGAAATAACCTGCGGTTACGGCGTTCTGCACGGCCAACGCCCGATCGTGAGTAGTGTCGTGAGTGAAACGCTAGTTGGCAAGTTGGTGCGTGAACGTGTGGTCTAACAAGTTGCGGCATGGTAGAACACACCACTGATCGGCTCTTGATAGTACAGGCGAGAGAGCCAGCGGTCACGAGCGTACTGCACGACAAAGGATCGACCGTGAGAGGTGTCGTCATTGAAAGATAGCCGAAGGACTTGTGGGGGTGCAAGCGAAAGTAAGGCACACGTGACACGCGACACGTGCACGTGAGCTTCAGGAGACTACGTGGTGGTAGAACTATTACGTGGCCAGCGAGCATATGTGCGAGGCGCGGACCATGCGCGTCTCCTATACCCTATTCATATCTCAGTAGGGTATGACCTGCTGGTATTTATAAATTTTTCTTTAAAAACCCTGGCGAGACTGAGATATGTACCCCAGCCTAAGAAAACATCTATACAGATCGCGCCAAAGCAGGGACTACCACGACTAGACATTTAGTTTCGAGGATTTTAGGGGATTCAAGACACACAGCATAAAGTATAGTAGAGAAGTACAAGACCCACAATAGAAACTCTCATAGTTCACCAGTATTAAAAAATATACATATTTATCGACGCAGGCTTGAGAAACATACATTTTTTAGAAAATATAATTCATAGAACAGGTTGTTCACGTCTTTACGACTACGGCGCATACTGACGTATGCGCAAACTTTGACCTTCTAGTCTCATTTTACATTGCTTAACCTTTTTCCTTGCGCCAGCACAGCTAACGCAGCTAAGTTCTATAGGATTCGCTCTCGAATTACGAGGGAGTCAGTCGCAATCGGGCATACGAACTGAGAACAAGTAAAATGAATCATTTAGCGTGAGAAAACATAGGTTGCACATCCTACTACAACATTTATTATTAAGGATCATTTCGCAAAAGTGTCGGTGTCGAATACCGAAAATCAATCTAGATCCGGCAAGCAAGCAGTCCTTGACGAACGTCTTAGAGGATATTCGTTGCCAAAAGCGAACTAAAATGTAAAAGGTGAAAATTTAAAAAAATGGGAAAACGCTGGATAGCCTTCATTCGCAAAAGCGAACTACAAGCCATCGTAAATGCCATCGTTCGGAACAGCTGCATCGGTTAATGGAATTGGAGACAAGACTAGGCAATGCAACTACACCGGATACGAAACAACATGCTCTGGTTAGATTTAAAAAAAGGTTTTATGAATCGACCCGAAATAACAACTCAATTCTTGTAAGATTCAAAACAAACTAGCTTCCTATTTTTTCTTGAGCTTCAGCTAAGCTCGATGTATCTAAAGTTTTGCTTATGTGATAGCAACATGTATCTGAGAAACTGCCGCAACAACCGCAACTGAAATCCTGTCAAAGTGCTGTCTCGGCATTGCAACAAAGTATTATAATGCTGAGTTGGTTTTATGTGATTATGAACTGTTCCGCAGCGGCTTGGCGGGGGGAACCGAATCGTATATACCCTATTAGGAACATTCGGAAACTCCTCCCCCCTGGAATATAGAGAGGGCCATATCGAAGGAATGGCCGAATCGGCAAAGGCTCCACCGGTTGGAAAATAATGCCTTTTTTTCTGAATGTCAGGATGCATCCTGCGACTTCAGTCAATGTAACAAGTACATAGAGGATGAAGAGGTGGTTTGTAGTTGACGTCTTCATAATAGTGTAATAGATTTAGATAACATAGCATGTAAGGAAAACACATATTGTATCAACATAACTATCGTATAGAATAACAGCAGGTTGATATCGATCTATTGATATAAACGAAGTTAAAAAATAAGAAATTGTAATAAAATAAGAAAAGACTTAAAATAAAATAAAGACTATATTGCCTACTACAATATCAGAAGTGGTTCGAATATTCACGTTATGGATATTGATATTTCGGCAGTGTCGGTGGCACAATTAAAGAAATGGTTGGCAATTTTGGGCTTGCCAACAAAAGGCGGCAAAGCTGAATTATTGGCCCGCTTAAATGCAGTACCGATCGAGGAGCGTGACAGTGTTCTGATGATGGATCAAGTTGAAAAAGAGGACGAAACCTAGGTTCATGATGCAATGTTGAGGGCGAAAAGAAAAGAGATTTCCAAGAATCAAGAAATTCTCAGGAATTTGCAGGCGGAGATACGAGCAGCAACCGACATGATTACGCAATTACAAATGCGCAATAGCGTTAATGTGAATTGCGGTGAGCAGCAAGAAGAAGCAGCACTTGCAAATAATTTAGATGCCCGACAAGATGACGCTGGTATTTCAAATGATGATGAAATTCAATTTGGTGCGAGATCGGAGCGGTGCAGTGAAGGAGTTGCGGTTCTATTAATTCCAATAAAAAGGGCCCTAGAAAAAAATTACAACCTACCAATTCGTAGGAAGGGAACAAGCTATGGATGTGGATCTTCAAATATTTTTAAAACCCAATTTCCCAAAGGAAAATTGGAAGATATTAATAATATATAAAACCAATTTAAATTTATTTTAAAAAAAATATTTTAAATATTAATTAATCCCCAAACCCCCCATAAATTAGAAATTTTTAATATTAATTTAAATAAATTTTTTTTTCCCTGATGGAGTGGATCTGCAGGAGAATTACAACAAATATTTTGGTCTAAATGAAAGCCAGTTAATTACTATTGGAAAAACACAATGTTATGTAAAGAAACAAGAAGTTAAAATATATTTTGATTTGATAATTGTTTCCGACGAATCTATGAGGTGTGGAGTAGTTCTGGGTAGAGACTATGAAAAAATTTGATCTGAAAATTGATTTATCGGCATTAAAAATTATTACGGTAAACCGTATTGAAAATCAAGACGAAAACACGAAGGCAGAACTTAGTGTATTGGAAGATGAAGATTTAGTAAATGAAGTGCCAATGGAGGAAATAAAATTAGTTAAATTGTTAGATAGCAGAAAGTTAGAAGAGAAATTGTTAGACGAGGAATTCTTAGATATGAAAAGTAGGAGTATGTTATTAGACAATGAATTAGTTAGTGAGAGATTTTGTGAGTTAGAAGATAATACTAAAGGGCATGCGCAAATAAATCATGATTTTGAAGAAGCCTTATTACAGATTTGCATTTTGGACAATGAAGTAATGGAACATTCATACAATATTGGGAACAGGTAGAATGGCAAGTGCGATGTGAATTAGAGACAATTTTAAAAACGATGTATGTTAATGCGGAAAAACCTATTACGCCAAAGGTTAAATGCGAAATGAATATTACGGTAGAGAATGCAAAACCTTTTAGTTCTTCACCAAGAAGACTATCATATGTAGAGAGAGAGAAATTACAGGTGATGTTAGATGAGTATATAAGGCATGGTATAATACGAGAGAGCAGTTCAGAGTATGCATCGCCAATAGTGTTAGTTAAAAAGAAATCAGGTGGTGATAAAAGACAACTGTCCTTTATCACTAATAGATGATTTGCTTGATAGGTTAGTGAATAAAACAGTATTTACGAAGCTGGATCTAAAAAATGGCTATTTTCATGTGTTTATGGATAAGGAATAGATAAAATACACTTCATTTGTTACCCCTTTAGGGCAATATGAATTTCTTAGAATGGCGATGAGGTTGAAGATTTGTTAATAATATATTTATGGACATGATAAAAGAAAACAAGGTTATAATATATATGGATGATATTATGATTGCGAGTGTGGGTATGAAGGAACATTTACTAATTTTGAAAGAAGTCCTTAAGCGTTAAGTGGAAAACCAACTTGAATTAAGGTTAGACAAGTGTGAATTTTTCAGGATAAGGTTAAGTATTTGGGATTTGAGATAGCTAAAGATGGCATTAGAGCAGAAGGAAAGGGACTGGAAGCAGTTAGAAATTTTCCCATACCAGTAAAAACGCAGTCAGTGCATAGTTTCCTGGCGTTGTGTTCTTATTTTAGAAGATTTATTAAAAACTTTTCGACGATTGCGAAACCGTTATATGATTTATTAAGAAAGGATAAAAAGTTTAAATTTGAGAAAAAAGAGTTAGATTGTTTTCAGCAGTAAAGGATAAGTTAGTTGAGGCACCTGTTTTGGCCATGTTTGATCATAAGAAGGAAACTGAGCTTCATTGTGATGCCAGTGCATTAGGAATTGGGGCGGTATTGATGCAAACAGAGCATGATGGAAAATGGCACCCGGTATTTTATTTTTCGAAAAGGACAATAGAAACAGAAGCCAAATACCATAGTTTTGAATTAGAAACTTTAGCAATTATATAAGCGTTGCGGAGATTTAGGATATATTTGCATGGCAGATATTTTAGGATAGTGACAGATTGTAATTCTTTAACGTTAACGCTTAATAAGATTGAACTTAATCAGAGAATTACCAGGTGGGCTTTGGGACTACAAGAATTCGATTAAGAATAGAAGCATAGAGCGGGTAAACAAATGCAGCAAGTAGATGCACTTAGCAGATGTAATGATGCGATTATGATCACTGAGACAAATAGTTTTGAAACCAATTTAATAATCGCTCAGGCTAAAGATGAAAAGTTACAGAATATTAAAAGATTGTTGGAGGAAAATGAGCATAAGCTATACGAAATGAGGAATGGCATTGTGTTTAGGAAAACCAATGATGGTAGATTATTGTTTTGTGTGCCACAGAGGATGGAGGATCATGTGCTATACAAGTATCATGATCAGTTAGGACAAATTGGTAGAGACAAGATGTTTCACTATCGCACAAGTTATTGCTTTCCGAATATGAAGAATAAAGTTATGGAGCACATTGAGAATTGTTTAAAGTGTATTGCTTTTTCAACAAAATATGGTAAAGGGGAAGGATTGTTGCACAGTATACCTAAAGGAAACAAACCATTTGAAATAATTCATATAGATCATTATGGTCCAGTTGATAATAGCAGATTAAAAAAACATATTTTTGTAGTAGTAGATAGGTTTACGAAATTTGTAAGATTGTATACAACTAAGACAACAAACAGTAAGGAGTTTATAAGCGCATTAAGAGAATATTTTAGGGCATATAGTAAACCAACTTGTATTATATCTGATCGTGGTTGTTGTTTTACACCGGCGGACTTTGAAGAATTTTTAAATGATTTGAATGTAAAACATATTAAAATTGCTACGGGTTCTCCACAGGCGAATGGACAGGTGGAGAGAATTAATAGAAGTTTAGGACCTATGATTTCTAAATTAATGGAACCTGAGAATGGAAAATATTGGGACTCTGTGATTGAGGAGGTAGAATATACGTTGAATAACACGCAGCATTGTAGTACAAAGAAATTACCAAGTGAAATGCTGTTTGGATTAGCTCAGAAAGAGAAGGTTAGTGATGAGTTAGAAGCAAAGATAGAAATGATGAATGAATTAGAAAATAGTACTGAACGGAATTTAGACCATATTAGAGATATAGGTGAACAAAGAGACGTTTAAAGAGTAGATAATGCGTGTCAGCCTCTATCTTACTTTCTGTATACTTTTCTCTGTCACTCTATCGTATATTTCAAAATTTTGGGCAATCTCAGCAGGCGAAGCTATAAAATTTTGTAAAATTTTGGGACCTAGACTTGCTCGTTCAGTTATATCATCAGTAAACAGTTTCCTACTTAAACCGAAAAAATCATCAAAAAGATTTTAAGTTTTTTTATAATTTATGACAACATTTTTAGACGTATTTTCATTTAATAGCGCATTTTTAAGAAATAGCTAGCATGTGGGTGTGTGAGCGTGTGCTCTAACAGGTTGCGGTCGTGGAATATACCATTGAGCGACGCGTTCTGTACGGACGGACAAACAGTCGGCTGGAAAACACATAAACAGACGGTCTTGTACAGGGACAGACTGCTGATCTGACAAGCAGGCAGATAAACAGAGGAACAGAT
The DNA here is from genome assembly GCA_018151435.1 of Zaprionus africanus. Lineage (NCBI taxonomy): Eukaryota > Metazoa > Arthropoda > Insecta > Diptera > Drosophilidae > Zaprionus > Zaprionus africanus. Next base: position 29,837 of record JAECXB010002088.1, read on the forward strand.
GAACAGACAGGCAGACCAGCAGATGGAAACACAGATTAACGGGGCAACTGTACATAGAGAAGCAGACAGACAAATAATTATACCACAACAAAGAAAGACGAGCTGACAAACAGGCAGACTAGACAACTAGACTTTGTTAGTTAGGCTGCAGAGGTGGCAGACAAACAGACTGACGATCAAACAGACAGACAGACAAGGACAGTTTAGTCCCTGATGGAGTGGATCTGCAGGAGAATTACAACAAATATTTTGGTCTAAATGAAAGCCAGTTAATTACTATTGGAAAAACACAATGTTATGTAAAGAAACAAGAAGTTAAAATATATTTTGATTTGATAATTGTTTCCGACGAATCTATGAGGTGTGGAGTAGTTCTGGGTAAAGACTATGAAAAAATTTGATCTGAAAATTGATTTATCGGCATTAAAAATTATTACGGTAAAGCGTATTGAATATCAAGCCGAAAACACGAAGGCAGAACTTAGTGTATTGGAAGATGAAGATTTAGTAAATGAAGTGCCAATGGAGGAAATTAAATTAGTTAAATTGTTAGATAGCAGAAAGTTAGAAGAGAAATTGTTAGACGAGAAATTCTTAGATATGAAAAGTAGGAGTATGTTATTAGACAATGAATTAGTTAGTGAGAGATTTTGTGAGTTAGAAGATAATACTGTAGTAGGCTGATAGACGGTCACACTAATATATCGATACTTATATAACACGATGACTATGTTAAGCGTTTGTTAAACCTATGTTAAGCTTATGTTAAACCTATGTAAAAATAACATTAAGAGACATTCTTGTGGAGTGTGTAAAATAAAGAGGAAGTGCTTAAAACATTGAGTGTACTAATTTAGCTTCCACAAATTCAGAAGTGGTCAAACCTACAAACAAAATGTACCAGGCCGATCTCAACAAATTTACAGTGACTCAATTAAAAAGGTGGCTTGCTGCGTTGGGATTACCAACCCAAGGTATTAAAGCCGAATTAATGGCTCGTCTATCGCAAATACCGCTTGAACAACGAGGCCAAGTACCTGAGGAAGAAGCCATCCAGATCACTGGAGAAGATCAGTCCGGCACCTATCCTGAAATTACAACGCAATCGTCACAGGAAAGCGTTTCCGAGAATGTTCCAGATCGAGATGAACTTCTCAGAATCATCACGCAATTGAGGGCAGCGCTTATTACGCAGCAAAATGCGTTGCAACAAGCAGAAGCGCGTGGCGAAATTCAACAACAACAGTTAGAAGAGACGCGTGCCACCATACATATTCAGCAACAAGAAAAGACATGCGCCGACACACATATGCAACAACAAGAAGAGACACGCGCCGCCACACATACACAACAAGAGCAGACATTTGGCGACGGTTACAATTTAGGCAGCCCTGCAAATTCAATTGAAAACTTACCGGGTGGCAACGTCAACAATTCGAACATCGCAACGATCGCTGTCGGAAACGGATCAGGTGGCAGCACAGACGCCAACCAGGGAGAGATGTCATTTACCAGGGCTGGATCAGCAGTTTCACTGTCTTATGCCAAGGAAGCTGTCATCGATTTCGAAGGGAATATTTGCGCACGCAACTGGGTGGATCACCTCAAAAACATAGGCCAAATCTACAATCTAAATGATGACTCCTTACGAATGTTGTTCGTTACCAAAATAAAAGGGGATGCACAGCGTTGGCTTCACGCCAACCCAACTCGGATGCTAGCTTCTTTCGAAAGGCTGTGTGAGCAACTGGTTGTAGCATTTGGAGAAACAGCGTCCAAATCTGAGCTGCGTCGAAAATTTGAGCAACGCACATGGCAAGCAAATGAGCGTTTTACAATGTATTTTGAAGAAAAAAGGATGATGTCCCAATCCGTCAACATGGACATGGAGGAGCTAATCGAACATCTCATCGAGGGAATCCCATCGGCGAGCTTACGCGATCAGGCCCGCATCCAAAGGTTCACCAATCCGGATCAATTGCAGCTAGCCTTTGCCAATATACGCCTTCCACAACAAACCGAAGGCTACAAACCAAAAAAGTCGAAATCGGAGACGGCGGAAGTCAACAACATGCGCTGCAGGAACTGCAACTCTAAAGGGCATTTTGCCAAAGACTGCCGCAAGCCAGTAAGGGCACCTGGATCTTGTTTCGCTTGTGGAGAAATGAATCATTTTGTGGGACAATGCCCGCTAAGAAAAAGCAACAACAGCAGCAGCGTCAACAACTATGTAAGAAAGTTAAACATATTCTTTGTATCTTTTAGTAATTTACCCATTTCCGCAGAATGTCTAATTGATTCGAGGAGCGCGATATCATTCATTAAGCAGTCAAAAATTCCATATGAAGTATCATTAAGATCTGTTAATCAAGTGTATTATGGACTAAACAAGAGCCAACTTAAAATATTTGGAAAAACTTTCTGTTTCATTTTTAAAGAAAAAATAAAATTTCAATTCGAGATGATTGTCGTCGCTAACGAATCAATGAGACACGCTGTAGTCCTGGGAAGGGATTTTATGAATCAATATGGTTTGAGCATAAATTTAGGCCCCCTTGGTATTAATGAAAACATGAGTAATATGATTAAAGCATCTGGGGAAAAGAATCAACAACTAGCAACTGCCGTAGTGGCCAATTGCGATTGCAGTGCAACTGTTACAGAAAATGAGACTGTTAAGGAAAAACTATTAGAAAATGCAACTGTTACAGAAAATGAGACTGTTAAAGAAAAACTATTAGAAAATGCAACTGTTACAGAAAATGAGACTGTTAAGGAAAAACTATTAGAAAATGCAACTGTTACAGAAAATGAAACTTTTAGGGAAACATTTTTAGAAAATGAAATTGTTAAGAAAAGATTTTTAGAAAAAGAAACTATTAAAGAAAAGCTATCTATATGCGAGTCCACTGATAAAAAAAGGTTTTTAAGAAAAGTTACCACGGAAAATGAAAAAGGAAATGGAAATATTGATAAGCCTCTGGGCAATGAGACAACCGTTAGAGAGAAGTCAATATACAGGCAGAAGGAAAAATTTCAATCACATTTAAGAAATAGTCAATGTGTTGGTGAGATACAGCGAAATGAAAAAAGAGGGCTTTTAGTAGACAATTTTGAAACTGATATGTTCAACATTAACGTGGTTGATAATCAGTTTGTAGACTATAATTGTGGTGGTGATGTAAGCTATAAAACAAAATGTGAATTTGTTAAAATGTTCGAAGAATCATATGTTAACGCGAAAAGACCAGATACTCCATTTACCAAATGCGAAATGAAAATTAGTTTAGAAAATTCCAAACCATTCAGTTACTCGCCTAGGCGACTTTCTTTTAGTGAAAAAGAGCAGCTGCAAAAACTATTAGACGAATATTTAGCCAAAGGCATAATAAGAAACAGTGATTCAGAATATGCTTCTCCCATTGTGCTAGTGAAGAAAAAAACAGGAGATTTGCGTTTATGTATAGACTATAGAAAATTGAATAAAGTTTTAATTAAGGACAATTATCCGTTGCCATTAATAGATGATCTTTAAGACAAGTTAGTGAATAAAAGTGTGTTCTCAAAGCTCGATTTAAAGAATGGATACTTTCACGTATTCGTGGGCGATGATTCAGTTAAATACACATCGTTCGTGACTCCATTAGGGCAATTTGAATTTTTAAGGATGCCTATGGGTATTAAGAACGCATCAGCAGTATTCCAACGCTTTGTAAACAGAATTTTTGCAGATTTGATACGGGAAAATAAAGTCATCGTATATATGGATGACATAATGATAACCAGTACAAATATGGAAGAACATTTAAGAACATTAAAAGATGTGTTTATAAGACTAGTCAACAACAAGTTAGAACTTCGTATGGACAAATGCGAGTTTATGCAATCTAGCATAAAGTACCTGGGATTTTTCATCACTAAAAAAGGAATTAGAGCAGACGACAAAGGTATTGATGCAATTAAAAATTTCCCAATTCCGGAAAAAGTATTATGGGTTATGTTCATATTTTAGAAGGTTTATAAAAGATTTCTCTACGTTAGCAAAACCACTTTACGACATTTTAAGGAAGGACAAAGAATTCTCTTTTGATCAAAGAGAGTTAGACTGTTTCTTGAACTTGAAGAAAAAACTGATAGAAGCACCCGTATTAGCTATTTCTAATCATAAAGATGAGGTTGAATTGCATTGCGATGCAAGTGCTAACGGTTTCGGTGCGGTTTTAATGCAAAGGAAAGAAGACGGAAAGCTCCATCCCATATTCTATTTTTCAAAGCGAAGTACAGAGACTGAGGCAAAGTATCACAGCTTTGAACTGGAAACATTAGCGATTATCTACGCCCTGCGTAGATTTCGGATATATTTACAAGGGAGACATTTCAAAATACCAACCGATTGCAACTCTTTAACGCTAACATTAAACAGAGTAGAGCTAAATCCTAGAATCGCCCGATGGGCACTTGAGCTTCAAAATTATGATTACGAACTGATTCATAGATCCGGAACAAAAATGCAACACGTAGATGCTCTGAGCAGATGCAATGTTTTGGTGGTAGAAAGCACGAGTTTTGAGGACAATCTTTTAATCTGTCAATCAAAAGATTTAAAAATACAGAAAATTAAGGAAGATTTAGAGAAAAATCAGCACAAATTTTTTGAAATGAGAAATGGCGTTGTGTACAGAAAAACAAATGACGATCGTTTATTATTTTTTGTTCCTGAGGATATGGAAAATCACGTTTTGCACAAATACCATAATGAACTTGGTCACATTGGCAGGGATAAGATGATAGATGCTATTTCGAGGAGTTATTGGTTTAAAAATATCAAGGAAAAATGCGAAAACCACATTGAGAATTGCCTGAAATGTGTAGCATTTTCTCCAAACTCTGGAAAATCGGAAGGTTTTCTACATAGCATTCCCAAAGGAGATAAGCCGTTTGAATTATTGCACATCGACCATTACGGACCAGTAGCAGCAGGAAGGGCGAATAAGCATATATTTCTAATAGTAGATGGTTTTACAAAATTCGTTAGATTATATACAACAAAGACAACAAGCACAAAAGAAGTTCTAAAAGCTTTATCCAATTATTTTAGGGCGTATAGCAAACCAAAATGTATAGATTCAGATCGAGGTAGTTGTTTCACTTCAAACGAATTTACACAATTTTTAACAGAAACAAACATTAAACATCTGAAAATTGCAACAGGTTCTCCGCAAGCAAATGGACAAGTGGAACGTATAAACAGGACCATAGGGCCAATGATAGCAAAGTTAACAGATCCTGAAAATTGTGTACACTGGGAATAGAATAGAATACGCACTCAATAACACTGTACACAGAAGTATAAAACAGGTCCCAAGTAAAATGCTTTTTGGCGTAGAGCAGAAAGGTCAAATTATTGATGAACTTAGAGAGAAATTAGAAGATATCAATCAAACAGTACAGGTAGAAAATGTAGAGGAGATTAGAAAAAGGGCAATGGATAATCAAAATCGAGCACAGGCGTATAACGAAACATACTATGATAAAACAAAGAAAAAGCTTAGGGAATATAGTAAAGGAGACTACGTAATGGTGAAAAATTTTGACAGTACTGCGGGAGTTGCTAGGAAGTTGATCCCAAAGAACAAGGGCCCGTACGTAATTGCTAAAATACTTCGTAATAACAGGTTCTTGCTAAAGGATGTTGAAGGGTTTCAAGTTTCTCGAAATCCATACCAGGGTGTATGGAGTGCTCAAAACATAAGACCTTGGATAGGAAAACGAAAAAATACTTAAAGAAAATTCATACCAAATAACTGTTATTCGATAAGTTTACCAAAAATATTAAGAAATTGTTACAACATAGATGTTTAGCGTATAAGAAACCAGGATCAGGGGATCCTTATCGTCAGGATGGCCGAATTGTAGTAGGCTGATAGACGGTCACACTAATATATCGATACTTATATAACACGATGACTATGTTAAGCGTTTGTTAAACCTATGTTAAGCTTATGTTAAACCTATGTAAAAATAACATTAAGAGATATTCTTGTGGAGTGTGTAAAATAAATGCGGAGTTCGGCTTCAACGATTTTAATTTTAATAGTAGTTGGCCTCAGTGCACAAACGAAACTGAGTTCTATTTTAACAAGCGAGAGTGGGCCACAGTCCGACCACACTCCCCGAATTCGCCGTCGGCATATGCCGATCGTCTTCGCTTAAGAGCATAAATTTACGACACTTCATGAGTTCTCTTACATACTAGCTTAACTACGTATTTCATTTTTGATGAGCTCTAACATTCCGGGCCCGTTGAATAGCTCCGGTCTTTAACAATTCGGGAGCAGTGCCAGCCTCAGGAATTGGGCGCATAATTGCGCCTGCTGGTGTTTTGAGTTCCGCTACCCGAATCTTTCCGTCGACCCCTGAGACTATGCGCGGTACGTGCCCGATGTTCCATCGTTCCGGGAGTGTGTTGTCGTCTTACCCCATAACGACCGCCCCTTCCGCCAGATTGGCCTCGCCTTTGGTCCACTGTGTTCACTGCTGCAGACTGAGCAGGTAGACTTTGGACCACTTGCGCCAGAAGTGCAGTCTGAGCGCCGACAACTGCTGCCTCCACTTCAAGTATGCTGGTCCTGGCTTGTTGCCCGACTCTTCTGGTCCTAATCCGTGCGGCAGCGCAAGCAAAGGCTGCCCGATGAGTAGGTGCCCCGGTGTTATTATTTCGCCATCGTTGGGATCGGTGCTGTCTATGATCAGTGGTCTGGAGTTGAGCAACGCTTCGACGTCCACCAGATGCGTGCTCAACTCGTCCGGAGATAGGTTCGCATTGCCCGCTCCTCGCACCAGCCTGTACTTGGTGGCCTTCACCGCTGCTTCCCACAGTCCCCCGAAGTGCGGTGCTCGAGAGGGAATAAACTTCCAGTGCACCCCTCGCTCCGCTGCGTAACCGATAAGTCGCTCCTTGCTCTCCAGGAATGCCGTCTGCAGCTCCTTCAGCACGTTGCTCGCTCCCACGAAGTTCGTCGCATTGTCGCTGAACATCGTCTCGGGTAGTCCTCGCCTCCCAATGAACCTTTTAAAGACATTCAAGAAGGAATCAGTGGATAGGTCCGTGACAAGTTCCAAGTGAACTGCTTTTGAGGCGAAACAAATAAAAACGGCAACATACGTTTTTACAGGGGGTCTCCCCCTGATCCTATAGCTGACGTAAAATGGCCCACAAAAATCTACACCAGAAACTCTAAAAGGGCGGCCTTCTCGGAGACGGTCGGCTGTCAAATTTCCCATTATTTGCCCCATTAATTTTGGTTTGTACCTGATGCAGTGTACGTAGTTTCTCACAACTTCAGTACATTAACTACGTGCATTCACCACCCAAACTTGCTGCCTTAACAACCCAACTAGCACCTTTGCACCAGCATGGTAGTGTCTAAAGTGCAAGTGTTTGACAAAAAGTTGCGTTAAGCGGAATCCTTTCTCAGTAAAAAAAGAACATAGCCTCATAAGAGAGAGAGCCTTGTAACAAACGACAACTTACCGATTGAAACATAGGTGCTAAGACTGCTGATTTTTCCATCGATTTCAATTCTATCCTAAATTTTTTGTTTTGTGCTACGCCGATTAATTTAGGGAACGAAATTTTTATTTCTAATACCGATACCACAAGTGAATCGGTTCTGACCCGTTTGAAACAAAAGCGAAATAGCTTAGCTAAAATTGGAGTTGACCATGTTTCAACTTTACAAAATAATTTTGCGGAACTTCCGCTAGTTTTACGAAGTTTTTAGCGTTGACGCTATCTGGGCACTTAAAGTTGTGGCCCTGGGTCCTTTTTTTCGATCAAAAAACTTGACCCTTTAAACCACAACGAGCTTCCAATTTCATTAATATCAGTTCCTTTCGACACCAGATCAGCAGAGTCGGCGTCTGTTGGAATATGACGCCAAACAACATCATTTGACAACTCTTTGATTTCAGCAATTCTAGGTTATGTAGCGAATTGCAGAGTGTGGCAGCACGATGACCATTTCTGGTGCTATAATGTGACAGCCGGAGGATTTTTTCGGGCTGAGATTGTCTTTGATTATTTTTAACACAATTGGGATATGTTGCTGGTGGCAGTTTACGGGTGAGGACGATATGCGCGAATGTGCTAGTAGCCTGGCTTAGCGTGAATACATTTTGTAGGTGAGCGGCAAATGTGGTGGCTCTGTCTGCATTACTACGGGCCCAGCACCTGAGGAATTCCTTATCGGCAAAACAGTTCCAGTCGGTGGGCGTAGAGTTGAGTGGGCTCTTCACATTTTACACGGTATAATCCATGGCTTTCTACAGTCAGCACCTGACTGTTGCGTTCGACTGGTTTACTTTTTTTTTATTTATTGAATCCCCTTGTATAAGAACTAAGAATAAGTTTAAAAATCTTAACTTAACATCTTAGCCGAGCAGTTATATTTTTTCGCCTGTTTGGTAGGTCCTTTCGCCGGAGACAGGAACGACTGCTGAGCTGGGTTAGACCTATCGCTAGGTGCTTGGGGTGCGAGTAAAGCTTACTATAGTATTTTTCCTTAAGTTCCGTAATTGCATTGTAAGCTGGTGGGATATTTAAGTCACTTTGGATTTTTTCATTCCGAACGTACCACGGTGCCCCATTGATGGTTCTCAGAATCTTTATGCTCGCTGTATGATGTCAATATTGCTGTTGCTAGCATTGCCTCATAGCTGTGGGCCATAGGTCCAGATATGTTTCAATACAGAATTGTAGAGTGACCTTGTGATCTTTGCTGAGCAGAGAACTAGAGTTGATAAGCCAGTGTAAGTTGTTGGCTTTGGGTTTAGGTTGAGTTTTTTAACTTTAATGTGTCAAGGTGTACTCCTAGGTTCACTATCTCATCTGCTTTCGGGAGTTGTATGTTGTTGTATGGTGACGTAAACGTCACGTCACGAAAGAGGGCCATGTAACAAACGACCTCCTACCTGAATGAGTTAAAATTTCAGTCCATTATTTTCAAATTTGTCTACGAATTGATTAAGCGATTGAAACTAAGTTGCTAAGACTGCTGATTTTTCCATCAATTTCAATTCTTTTCTAAATGTAATGCTTTGTACTGCGACGATTAATTCAAGGAATGAAATTTTTATTTCTAATGCCGATACGACAAGAGAATCTGTTCTGAGCCGTTTGAAACAAAAGCGAAGTATATATGCAACTATTCGAATTACCAGATCAGCAGGTTTTGGTGTCTGTTGGAAAATGACGCCAAACAACACCATTTGACAACTCTTAGATTTCAGGAACTTTGTTTGCCACAAATGTACCCAACGTGGCAGACTTACACTCTAACCAATACAAGGTAACCTGTGACGGCCGTCAGCCGTCAGAGAAAGCAAGGGGAACCACATGTAACCACAGTTTTGGGCTGGGGTTCGTGCCGTCCTTGCTCCTACTGACGGAAGTGCGGCTATACTCTCCACGCGAAGGCGGCGGGAAGCAGGCCCCTAGCACGGCCATGTCTCTGCTAGGGATGCTGACTAATTGTAGTCGGGCAAAGATCGTGAATCTATAAATCACCCCAATCCAAGGCGGAACATCTTAAAAGAGCAGACGGATCTTTCAGCCAAGATCGAAGGGAAGCAATTGATCTTCTGCTTCAAGTCCATTTCCCAGGTTCGGTGGCGAACCCAGATCTATCTAGTCTAGATGACGTCATCATGTCACCGGACTCTGTAGATTCCTTCGCTCCTTTCAAAGCCCCAGGGGGCGTTAAAATCTTCCCAGCCCATCTACAAAACAGCCTGGATCATATTCTCGATCCGCTGGTCGGCCTGTTTAGAGCTAGTCTCACTTTGGGATACATACCCGCCACAATGTGGTATTCATTCCCAAACAAGGGAATCGTCCCACGAACCAGCCTAAATCATATCGGCCGATCAGTCTCACCTCCTACCTGCTTAAGACAGCGGAAAGGCTCATAGACCTGCACATATGGTGCTCTCTGCAGAAAACTATTCCCCTGCATCCCAAGCAGTTTGCGTATATAGCCGGAAGGTCGACGGAGGTCGCCCTCCTCAAATTAGTTGGTAAAATCGAAGAAGCCCTCGCATCACATTGCTCTGTGCTCTTTTCTTGATATAGCGGGTGTGTCGGGAGCAGAGCCCGAACTTTATGATTATTTTATATTTAAATGTAAATGCTTCGCGCCACTGTTTGTTTTGATTACAACTCTGTTATGACTCTGTTAATGCGTACAAAAGCTAGTTGCTCTAGCACTGATCATTACATTCTTTTACATCTGCCGGTGAATAATAAATAAAGATAAACATTGAACAAGCAAGATCTTTTTGTTGGCAATTAGTGCAAAGGTGGACATTCAGTTTTCCTCTAAACATTTGGTGACCCCGGCGTGATTTCTTGGTTGTCTGTCGTTTGTTGCAATTTTCGTGGTCGTTTGATTTGTTACATTAGTATTTTGTTAATTAGTATACAGGCATTCGTTCGCTCATGGTTAATTCTTGCATGTCGGCAAAAATATAAAACCTAAAGATTTGTACATATCGGTGTACTCATTGATTCGCGCGCGAAAATTCGGTGTCACACATACACACATTTCTTTCTTACTGTGCCCAGCTTCGTGTGCATACATTCGCATACTTGTGCGTGCTTTCGCTCTGTGCATATCGTTGTGCAGACAATTACACATATAAATTCTTACAGTTCACCTTATATCGTTGTGAGCATCTGTACATATTGTTGTACAGTAAAAATATATGTAAAAGCCTAAAATCGTCGTGGGTGCAACATATATATACACTTATATCAAGGCAAATTAATAACAGTTATTTTGGTGCATCTGCTTTGCACATATTGTTGTGAAGTTATACTCGTACATACATACAAACGGGTCTTTGCACATAACGGAACCAGCATGAACATGAAGTAATGGAGCACTGAACTGCACGGCACTGTACCGTAGAACACTGCTAGTGCCCTCAGGTACAGGATTTGGCCCCATGCAGCGATCCCTTATCTATTTTTACGACAGGGACTAAATATTTTACGACGTCACGTACGATACATGAGAAGGGATGGCAACTATCCTGTACTTGTCTTACATAGTATTATCCCTTGCTGAGTCTTTCAAGTGCAGCATATATAAACAGAAATATAAGTAAAATAACCACCACCGCGGTTCCTTACAATACCGCATTAGATTTAAGATCAGTTGAAATAAACTCGTACAAGTGTGAAGAAGTGTCTTTTCTTTACAGCCACACTTTTACGCATTCTTCACCACCGTTATCGAAAACGACTTGGAAATGAGTAAGGTTGAAAAATTCCAACATCTCTTATCTTGCTTAGAGGGAGTCGCATTGGAGAACATACGCTCAATTGAGCCGACTGAAGACAACTATACTACTGCTCTTAATCTGCTTCGTAATCGATTCGATAATAAGTTGTTTCATTTCCGGGCACACGCAAAGGCAATTTTTGGGCTTGATGGTGTGGAGAAGGGCTCGGCTATTGGCTTGCGGACGCTCAGTGACAAAATGAACTCACATTTAAGAGCAATCAACACGTTAGCAGATACGGTTCAAATATTGGATGGAATATTGATTCACGTCGTCGCTCAGAAACTTGATCAACGCACGCGTGAGCGATGGGAGGAGTCAATTGGACCCAACGAGCTTCCAGCATGGAAAAAATGGCCTCGTTTTTGGAAAAAAGATGCAGAGCTATGGAAAACGTCGAAAATGCTATGGTAACACTAACACCTAGCAATCAGGTGGGAAAATCATCACATAAATCTACGAAAAACTCTCTTATTACTTTGTCTTCGTCCTCAACATCGAACACAAAGGCAACATGCGCATTTTGTGATTATGGGGAACATTATATTTCAAAATGTACTCGATTTTTGAACCTCTCGCCCAATTTGCGTTATAAGGAAGCTAAGAAAATGCACTTATGCTTAAATTGCTTGCGCAAGGGGCACACGCTGCAACAGTGCAGATCAGGTAGGTGCAGATAGTGCCAATCGAGGCATCACACGCTCCTGCATATATCAACCAACTCTGCACCCAGCTCCTCCCTGGCAGATTCAAGTCAGGCCTCATCCTCGCTAATATCTAGATCGGTTTCATGCCCTCCACACCAAGTCTCACCGTAAGTCTTATGGCTACGGCCATAGTTCTGGTGCAAAATCGTTTTGGAGAGCACATTCAATGCCGTGCAATTTTAGATTCTGCCTATCAGCTGAATTTTATTACTACTCGTTTTGCAAATAAACTACAGCTAAAAACTCGTCGATCACATGTAGCAATCTCGGGAATCGGAGAATCTGCGCTAGACTCTGATAAGGCAGTAGACATCGTTGTCATGTCGCAAAACGCTGGCTATGGAACCTCATTTGTAGCCGTCGTGACACGAACCATCACGGACTACCAGCCGCAACATGATTTCAACAAAAGTGCTTTCCAGATACCTGCCAACGTCATTCTTGCTGATCCGAATTTTCACAAATCTCAACGCATCGACTGGCTCATCGGAGCAGGCCTGTTTTTCGACTTAATTTGCACTGGGCAAATACGCATATCGGACAGGAAACTGATTCTGCAGGAAACCAAACTGGGTTGGACAGTATCTGGCGGGATCTCATATTCAAACATTAAGTGTTCATCGCTAGTTTCTCTTACCAAGGCCCAACTCAACAAATTCAAGACTCTTCGCCCGAGGATTTAGTCAAACGGTTTTGGGAGATCGAAATCTATGCTTCTTCGGCTTCGGCCTCTGAAGAGGACTCTTTTTGTGAGGATTTCTTCAAGCAAAATCATACTCGTCTTGAAAATGGACAATACTCGGTCAAACTTCCATTTAAAAAAGATGTTAGCATGCTCGGAAATTCTAACCATCGCGCTTTGCGCAGATTTAGGGGCTTAGAGACAAAGCTGGCCAAGGATCCCAAGATCAAATCGCAATACGCTGCATTTATGCAAGAATACCTTAGCTTAGGTCACATGTCTCTTGTTTCTAATAAGTGCAAAGCACCCAAATTTTACTTTCCGCACCACTGCGTCTAGAAGCTCGATAGCACAACTACAAAACTTCGGGTTGTCTTTCATGGATCGGCAAAATCGACCTCTGGCTACTCTCTGAATGATCTATTGCTGGAAGGTCCTACGATTCAAGCCACAATATTCACCACATTGCTCAGATTTCGATTTTTCAAAATAGCTCTTTGCGGAGACATATGCAAAATGTACAGATGTGTTTCTCATCCTGATGAATACTTACAGATAATCTTATGGCGCGATAGCCCAGAAGACGACATAAAGGCATACAAATTGGACACACTCACATATGGTACCAAATCCGCAGTGTTTTTGGCAATAAGGACGTATGCATCAGCTAGCACTTGATGAGAAGAAAACGTTCCCTATTGGCTCGAAGATCGTTCAGAGAGACTTCTACGTAGACGACCTTATCTCTGGTGGAGACAGCATTGATGAATTAGTGGAAATTAAACGCCAGGTCAAGGGGCTACTTAGCCGTGGCCAATTCCCCATTCGCAAATGGTGCTCTAATTAATCAGCCGTGCTCGATGGTGAGCTTGAAGTGGATAAGGAGAAGCTGCCAACATTTGATGATCAAACTGGAATCGCGAAAGCCTTGGGGCTGGTATGGAACCTCAGTTCTGAAACTTCTTATTCAATTTTTCAAAAATCTTGCCGGATGGACCAGCCACCAAGCGCGCTGTTCTATCCACAGTCGCCAGAACTTACAATCCGCTTGGCTTAATTGCGCCTATCATCACAAAGGCCAAAATATTTATCCAAACATTATGGAAACATCAACTCAATTGGGACGACGCAATGCCAGCAGAGCTACAATCAGCATGGAGCCAGCTTTTCTCTCAACTTTTCATTGTCAGTGCACTCAAATTTCCACGGTACGCGATGATTCCTTCAGCATCATTTCAAATTCATGCATTTTGTGATGCAAGCAGCATGGCAAACGGCGCTTGTATCTACCTTCGCTCGGAATCACAGGACTCAATTTCATCACATCTTTTATGCTCAAAATCTAGAGTCGCCCCTTTGAAAACTCTTACGATACCAAAGTTGGAATTGTCAGCTGCATTGGTTTTAGCTGAATTGGTCGCTAATCTCGCTCGCATTGTTCCATTTCAATGTGAATACCATTGCTGGTCCGACTCTACAATAGCGCTCTCATGGATTCGATCATCGCCATCGGAATTCAACGTATTTGTTTCAAACCGCGTCAGTAAAATACAGGAGTTGACCCAGGGAATGACTTGGCATCACGTGCCAACAGCCTGTAACCCATCTGACATATTATCTCGAGGCTGCACGCCAAAGGAATTGATGAATGACAAGCTGTGGCAACATGGTCCTCAGTTTCTTAGCGAGCCCAAATCCAATTGGCCTACAAACGTGCTGCCAGATATCGACTTGCCAGAGCGCCGTCGCAAGGTGCTGATCACCACAACAAAATATGATTTAACCCGTTTTTGCAAATATCAAAACTCGTTCACTTCTTTGCAACGAACTTTCGCTTATGTTCGCAAATTTTGGCTCACTTTATCGAAGAAATGCACTCCAACTACGCTGAATTTGACCGTCGAGGATCTGCGCATGGGCACATATCTCTTTGTTAAAAACATACAAGAAGTCGCCTTTGCCATCGACTATGCGATGCTCTCCTCAAAGAAGTCGCTTCCAGTCAAAAGCAATTTGCTTTCTCTCTACCCATTCATCGACGAAAATGGACTCATCAGAGTTGGAGGCAGGCTACATAATTCGCAACTGGATTACGACGCGCGTCATCCTATTTTGCTTCCTAAAGGGCACCCGGTCACAAATGCAATCATCGTGCATTACCATCAAAAGTTGCTGCATGCAGGCCCGAGAAGTCTTCTCGCAACTATAAGGCAGGCATATTGGCCAATTGGTGGAATCAAAACTGTGGCCTCGTCATCAATAAGTGCTTGAGATGCTTTCGCCTAAAGCCACGATATGCCGAGCATATTATGGGTAGGCTGCCAGCAGATCGCGTTCGTCCAAACCCAGCGTTCCACACAACAGGAATCGATTACTGTGGACCTTTTATTTATAAGCCTGAGACCAGGAATAAGGCACCAGAAAAGTGCTACATATCCATTTTTTCTGCTTCGTACTAAGCTACTCATCTCGAAGTCGTCAGGACCTCGACAGCATCATTTATTGCTGCTCTGGACGCTTCATAAACATCGGGCAAACCACGCATTATCTGGACAGACAACGGAAGAAATTTCGTTGGCGCTAAAAACGAATTAGCTGAACTGAGAGAATTATTCTTAAGCGACCCGCACAACAGCGCTGTATCGGAAGTTTGTCTAGCTAATGGAATTGATTGGAACTTTATACCGCCCCGATCTCCACATTTTGGTGGATTATGGGAGGCGGCAGTCAAGTCTGCCAAATATCACTTCTTTCGTGCTGCTGGGTCTTCTGTTTTAACTCTCGAAGAACTTCGTACTCTAGTCTATGAAATTTCGGCAATACTTAATTCTCGCCCACTCTATGCAATTTCTGAAAGCCCAGACGACTCAAGCTTTCTAACGCCTGCACACTTTCTGACATCAGCCTGACATCACCCATTTGAAGGAAGGACGTCTCAATCGCTGGCAACGCGTATGCCAAATGCGTCAAATTTTCTGGCGCAAATGGAGTACCGAATATCTGACGATTCTTCACGAGCGGGCTCCTTAGGGCTGCTAAAGGACGAAAATCGAAATAGCCATGGTTAAAACCTCAAGCGAGCTGTAACCAAGCTTGCAGTTCTGCCTCTTTCTGACCATATCGGTTGAAAGTAATCACTTCCAACGGGGGGAGTATGTCGGGAGCAGAGCCCGAACTTTTTGATTATTTTATATTTAAATGTAAATGCTTCGCGCCACTGTTTGTTTTGATTACAACTCTGTTATGACTCTGTTAATGCGTACAAAAGCTAGTTGCTCTAGCACTGATCATTACATTCTTTTACATCTGCCGGTCATGTACACACGATATTGGTTCGACCATTAAATTGCAACAAGTGAAGAATAAACTAAGATAAACATTGAACAAGCAAGATCTTTTTGTTGGCACTAAGTGCAAAGGTGGACATTCGGTTTTCCTCTAAACAGTTCCGTTAATTTGAAAAATGTGCTTTACGTAAAATACTTGCAAAGTAATTTCATATCGGTAGCGAAAGCCGTTGAAAAGGGTATAAAGTGATTTTTCACAAGCAAAGTGCGTATATAAAGAACGGTCAAAATGAAGAAGTTTTACAGGCAAGAAAAGCTTGAAATCTTTTTGTTGGTGATACTTCGAACAATCGGTGCATGTACTTGTGTGCAAATGATGAATTGTGGAAATGGCATTATCGTTATGATCATTTGAACATGGCGAGCCTAAAAAAGATGGCAAGTGACAATATGGTCAATGGTTTAAAGTCAATCAAAAATGTCGTGGACATAGACCGAATTACATGAGAAACCAGTGCAAAAGGTAAAATCTGTGTGAAACCATTCCCAAAGATGGCAGAATATCGTGCGGACAAAGTCCTAGTGTGCATTCGGACATTTGCGGGCCAATGAACAAAGTATCTGCCGGTGGAGCAAGATATTTCGTAACATTTATTGATGACTATTCGCGTTATTTGTTCGTATATTTTTGTGAAGACGCGTGATGAGTTGCTTACCACGTTTAAAGACTTTGTCGCATTTACGGAAAAACCGACCGGTCGCGAATATATAAGCCACGAGTTTCAGAAGTTCCTATCTGAAAACGGTATTAAGCGGCCGTACACTTCCGCAACAAAACGGGGTTGCTGAGCGCGCTAACAGTGCTACTGGGCTACTTATGGAAATGGCAAGGAGCATGCTTATACATTCAGGAGTGAATGAGTTTTTGTGGGGAGAGGCAGTTAGGACTGCAGCAGTTCTACGCAACAGATCGGAGACAAGGTCGTTGAAGAGTCAAGCACCATTCGAACTGCGGACAGGTAAAAAGCCTTCGATATCGCATTAAAAAATCTTTGGATGCAAAGCGATTGCATTAAATAAGAAACATGCAGGAAAGTTCAAGCCAAAAGTCATTGAATGCATGATGATAGGGTTTCAACGACAGCGAAGGCCTACAGATTAATGCGCATTGGATCGAACCAGGTAATCGAAAGTAGAGACGTCGTTTTTTTCTAGAGGAAACTATAGGGTATCCGAAGAATGGAAACAGTGAGAACGAAACGGCACTTATTGACGAAATTGGAGTTGATTGTTCGCAGATTTTGGCAGTGGACAACAACAAAAAAGATGCTGAGGTGCTCGAGGAAGAGCAAATGGACAGCGAGATTAATGAAGCTGATAGTTCTGATATTTACGAGAGTGCGAAGAGCGATGATACCGAAGAACGGGAAATTCGTGGTCCTGGTCATCCCGGTAAGCCCGGGCGTCCACGAAAACAATACAACTTTTTGAACATGATGAAGGTTCAAGATGTTAAGGTACCTGTTACGTTTGCCGAAGCGACACAGTCTGAAATGAGTCAAGAGTGGGTAGCATCAATTCAGAAGGAGATTGACGTCCTCGAAGCTAATCAGACATGGGAGCAACAGGAATTACCAGAAGGTAAGTAAGCCATCGGTAGTAAGTGGGTTTTTGGCATCATAGGAGATAAGGATGCAAATATGATGAGATTTAAATCGAGGTTGGTGGCTAAAGGATGTGCACAATATGGTATCGATTTTCTTAAAACGTTTTCACCAGTTGTCAGATATTCGTCGGTGAGACTTATTATATCTCTGGGTGTTGAGCATAACTTATTTCTACATCAGATGGATGTATCGACAGCTTACTTTAATAGCGCCTTGAGCGAAGAAGTCTATATGAAGCAACCTGATGGATTTGATAATAAACATCATGGAAAAGTTTTGAGACTAAAGAAGTCACTTTACGGACTAAAACAGAGCGGTAGAGAGTGGAACGCCAAGCTCAATGAAGTCTTGCAAAAACTACATTTTGTTCCCTGTGCCAGCGAGCCGTGTGTGTACACACGCAATGAGAAGAACAATATTAATATAATTGCCGTATATGTCGACGATCTTCTTATTTCATGCTCATGTAAAAATGATTTGCATGTACTTGTGTGCAAATGATGAATTGTGGAAGTGGCATTATCGTTATGGTCATTTGAACATGGCGAGCCTAAAAAAGATGGCAAGTGACAATATGGTCAATGGTTTAAAGTCAATCAAAAATGTTGTGGACATAGACCGAATTTCATGAAAACCAGTGCTAAAGGTAAAATCTGTGTGAAACCATTCCCAAAGATGGCAAAAAATCGTGCGGACAAAGTCCTAGGGCTAGTGCATTCGGACATTTGCGGGCCAATGAACAAAGTATCTGCCGGTGGGGCAAGATGTTTCGTAACAAAAAAAATCATTCCTATTGTGATGTTCATCAAGAGTAGACGTGTTTTCTTTAATTAGTTTCGCAGACAAGATATGTCTCCAATTAAAATATTGTTACCCTTCAAGCCACGGTTGGTAACTGGCGCAGCCGGACTCGTCATTGGACTAGAAGAAGAGCCAAGGACGAAGAACCCACGCAATGCAGATCAGGACAGTGTTAATAACGAAGAAAGTGTTGGATTTGATAAATAGTAAAGTGAAATTTTGGCAATATAAAGTACCGCCTAGCAACATACATACATATGTACGAAATATATATGAATACATAAATAAAGAACCAACTAGGTTCATGGGTGAAACAGGCGTCTATGCCCACTCGTAACGTTCAATAAAGGGCCAACTAGGCTCACGGATGAAACAGGCGCCTATGCCCATCCGCAACGAAGTGTTCAATTAGCAACAAAATGTAAAAGTATATAAAACATGCGTATTAGTTGTAGTTTTTATCAGCAATAATTCCAATGAATTCAAGTCAATTCTGCAGTTCGGACGTCGCGACTGTTCTGGCGTCTAACCAGTGTCGACGACGTCGCTGTCGCTGATAGCTAGAAACTGTATATGTTCGTCCGATCACATGCATTACCCAATTTCTGTTGCAGAGTTTGCAAAGGCAATAATTCTAGCGAAAGAAATAATTCTGAAGAATTTTTTGGTGTTCAATTCGACTGTCGGTTCAACAGCTTTAGCGCCTGGCTGGTCGTCGACGACGCGTTGCGACGTTTTTCGATCAAGCCCTAGCGCTGCAACAGCATTTGCAACGGTAATAATTTCTGTGAATTTTTGCACCAAAGCAAAAAATTGTATTGCGGCAGTTCGGCCGCCAGTTCTGGCGCCTACCCCAGCGTCGACGACGCAATTGGCTGAGCTTATATAAAGACAATGCTCAATTTCTTTGAGTCAGTCCACAATTGTCCTCTAGTGACACTGCACCTTCAAAACGGAAATATTAATTGTGAAATACGCATACAAAACAACATTTGATACAAAGATCTACAGTATATTAAATAAAAGCGAAAAAGTTATAAGTGACACTACATATAAAAAAAAAAAAAAAAAAATTGAACAACAATAGTGATGCAAACATTTAATAATACATAGAATAACAACGACGTGATAAATCACATCTATATAAAAAAGACAATATTCAATCTGAGTCTGTCCACAATTGTCCTGTAGTGAAACAGCATCTTGAAATCGAAAGTAGAAAATTTACATATAATACGCAAAATATATACAAATCAACATTTGATACGGAGATCTACAGTATACTATACAATGTTAAAAAGTTATAAGTGACAAACTATATACATAAACAAAAACTGGAAAAACAATAGTGACGCAAACACTTAATAATATATATAAAAGTACATATAAACATATAATAGACGTGAAAGCTGCGAAAAGGTACACACAGACTTATGTACATACCCTGCTGGTGAACCAATATGCATTAACAACCAGGAAGCGGAATTACGTAGCAGAGATATCCAATTACATGAGCCAAAACGAAATTCTTTGTCTCCTACCACAACCAAACACAACAAATATTTTCTTGTAAGCATTAACTGTTACGTACACCAAACACATACACTATACAAAAACAAAAATATTACATATATATGTCGAATTGTCTTTGTCACCCATTAGAGCGTAGCGTGTTTCAAACTGTTCACAGGCGGTCCCTCAAGCAAATTGCCCTGCTCGTTTTCTAACAGCCTATACGAAACCTTCGAACCACACTCGGCGGCAACGTCGCATCGCCGTGCAACTAAACAGGCGACACGGCGTTGTCGACCCGCTCCAACGGTACTTGCCGAAAAACGACGGACACATCGTGCAGTTAAACAGACGACACGGCGTTATCACACTGCTGCAACGGTACTTGCAGAAAAACGACGGACACACCGTGCAATTTAACAGGCGACACGGCGTTGTCGCACCGTTCTAACGGTACTTGCAGAAAAACGACGGACACCACGAGGTGTCCGAGCACAGACGCAAAACATAATATGATGAAATAATTCGAGGTCATGCGTGATGTTCTACTACTACCACTACTATTACTATTACTCCGACACGGCCATCCTGACTTTAACACGACCTCGTGTTCCATCCAATTGTCTTTTTATAATTTTATTATAAACAAAGGATTAAATATTTCCGTTTCAATTCGTATAAACTTATCAAGTTAATTTCACAGAACAGTATCAAGCCTTCTTAACCAATATCTTTTCATAATTCTTACTATTATGTAATTTTAAACAAAATCAATTATTCTTCTTCATTCAACATCACAAATTCAATGCCCCACACGCCATGATCAAAACAAACGTCAGTTTGTTTTGCACTTGTGCTTGCATTATTTATCTTGTTACTCTGCCATTTTCTTTGGCCAGCAGTAATTCTTTCACCACCTTTATTGGTGTGCTTCACTTTCTTCAGTGGCTTCAACATTTTCATTTTCGCTCTCTTCACACACACTCCACGGGCACTTGCCCCTCTGGCATTTTTCTCAAATCTTCATCTGCATATTTATAATTTCTTATATTGGTTAAGGACTTTAAACTGTACCTGTCACCCTCCAGAACCTGTATTATTTCAAAAAGGCCCTTTGAATTTTAGATTCAACTTGGTTTGATGCCTCTCTTGTTCTTCAATGCAATAATCCTCAATTTTTACGTTACTTAAAACCTATACAGTACTACATATTCCATTATTGCCTATGCTTTTTAGCATAACAACATTATTAAATCTTTTACCAGAAAATTTAGTACTTAGCTTTTCTTTCAGCAGCGAGCATCCAGCTCCAGAATCAAACGTGATTTCGAAAATTTGGCCTCTATGATTTACGAATCCCTTGGGTACTGCAACACTGCACTGCACCTATCAGATGCCGTTGTTTATATGGCCCGCACAAGTTCAATTAAATTTTTATTTTGCATTTCCATAATTGTTCGCCATGGTCCATCTATTGTTGAAGGTATAGGACCCGATCCCACTTCTGATGTCGAATTGTCTTTGTCACCCATTAGAGCGTAGCGTGTTTCAAACTGTTCACAGGCAGTCCCTCAAGCAAATTGCCCTGCTCGTTTTCTAACAGCCTATACGAAACCTTCGAACCACACTCGGCGGCAACGTCGCATCGCCGTGCAACTAAACAGGCGACACGGCGTTGTCGCCCCGCTCCAACGGTACTTGCCGAAAAACGACGGACACACCGTGCAGTTAAACAGACGACACGGCGTTATCACACTGCTGCAACGGTACTTGCAGAAAAACGACGGACACACCGTGCAATTTAACAGGCGACACGGCGTTGTCGCACCGTTCTAACGGTACTTGCAGAAAAACGACGGACACCACGAGGTGTCCGAGCACAGACGCAAAACATAATATGATGAAATAATTCGAGGTCATGCGTGATGTTCTACTACTACCACTACTATTACTATTACTCCGACATATACGTATAATTCAAAAGTTCATATCAAACAGCTTATAAATAGTCATACAAAATATATGTCAGAGCTTTACGGTTTATCTTGATTATGCAGCGAGTCCCTGATAT
>JAECXB010002095.1:0-15092 GCA_018151435.1 Zaprionus africanus
TACATTATAAAATATAAACGACAAATATTATGTTCAAGACTCATCGATAGGCGCACATTGCGGTGTGTGTACGTTTATAAACCCGGTAAATAATTAAGGCAAAATGGCCGATAAAAAGATATGTGGCAATAACGACGGAAAAGAGAAACGTCGCAAGGAGTCCATTTTAGATCTGTCAAAGTATCTGGAGAAGCAAATCCGCGTCAAGTTCGCAGGATGGTGCTGGACAACACAGTAGAGTATCTGCGAGACTCTGACGAGCCGTACAAACTTACCGAGGACTCGACGCGTAGTCTCGGTCTGGTTGTCTGCCGTGGCACAGCGCTGGTGCTGATCTGTCCGCAAGACGGCGTCGAATCCATTGCCAATCCGTTCATAACGCAATAGAAGGAGGATCGTCTGCTACTACGTTTAAATTAATGAAGATATACAAAATATGTATCATATTATAAATACAATTTAAAACTAAAAAAAAAAAAAAAAAAAAAAAGACAATAAAACTTTCTTAGCATCATCAAACAAATTATTATCCAACAAATGCATAGCAGGTATCCTAAACCAAGCAAATACAGAATGTAGATACACAAAAACCCAAAAAAATACAGAAATAAGTTATGTCGAACCTAACATTATATTAACATGGAAATTACCAAAGACCACACTCAACCAAATTTGCAAAAATCAAGAAATAATAATAGAGGGAGATAATTTAATTAAAGCTTTTAATTGCTCTATTCAAATAGATAATATTTCAATATCAAATACACTACTTGATTACACACAAACAGTATATGTAAATAATAACGTAACAAAACTAGAAACATTAGCATATATTGAAGAAAAAGAATTGAATAACGTCAGTAATTGTATTAATTTTAATTAAAATATTATATTTTGTCTACAAATATAAGAGTATACCTAAGAAATAAATTATTAAATTTAAAAAACAAGTTCCTACTCCCATAGAACCACCAAATATTGTAAACAATCAAGTAATTGAAAATGATAATAATATAAATCCTATATTGTATCCTAACTTATCCGCCTGAGGACAGGCCAATTTTTTTAAGGATGGGGAAGTAGCATATGTACCATTGCGCACAACTTGTCCACACATACACACCCACATACATACATTCACTTGACCATTGTACTTAGCATATAAGACAAACATTTATGTATTTCACCAGAAACCATCCGCCTGCTTAGACATAAACATTTGTATCCCCCAACGCGGCGACAATAACAAGTCAGCCTACTCATTATCATTCATTTGTAAACATTCCCACGAAAGGGTCAAAACTGCTTACGCAGCGCAAATTCTCGGCTGATCCTTTCCCATGCGCAATCCACTCAAGAGAGCGCCCAATTTCATGTAAACATAAAAAAGAGCCTTAGGTACGCTTAATTCAGAAGTAAATAAGACTCAGCCAAAGGTTTGCTAAGCGTCCATTTTGTAGCTTTAAGATAGATTTAATTCAAACTCCATTAAGGAACGACGCGAATTGTCTCCGGGTTTCGCCTAAGTGTTTAATAAAAAATAAAGTTATATTATTTTCATAAATACTAAACGCGAACTTGTTATTATATATACTCTGAATCAGTATCAACAGCCGAGTGCATTGAGCCATGTCTGTCTGTCCGTCTGTATGAACGCCTGGATCTCAGCAACTATAAGAGCTAGAGCCTTATAATTTTGTAACAATATACGTGTATATTCAGGTGTCTCAAAGTTTTTTGAAATTTGGCACGCCCCTTCCCGCCTCTGTAAATCAGTAATAACCATTTAATAAACACAATATACACCCAGCAACAAAAGTTGTACATCTCACATGACAAATACATTGTCACGGGTGTTTCCTGAAAATTTCATTTAAATCCGACCAAAAATAAGTTAGATATGATCCGAATTAAACTCAATTTGAACGTATACTTATGCCCATATTAAGACCCAATTTACGTATCATACTATAGTTCGAATCGTCGGACACACAGCATTTTACAAAACTTTTTGTTTGCATAGAATGGTAACAGAATTAGCTCAGAATGCAACTTTGGCGATCGAAGAAATAATGGGTTTGAGTGGCGGACAGCGGTCCTGCGTGCATGAGTTCGAGTCCCGTGCGCGGCCGTCTGGCGCAACTTTTAATTTTAATTACTATTTTTTGGTTATTTTTTATTCTTATAAGCTTATAAGCTTTTAGTTGATATTTAATTATATAACTACAGTTATTTAATTATCAATTTGCACATTTATGTTTCGTCGTCCCGCTCTAACACACATCAATTGCCGTATTCGGCACACATACGCAACTGTCAGATTTGTGCAACATTCGGCAGTTTATAAAAGTATTCTACTTATTTAAATATGTTGCTTACCAAAAAATTAAAAAATTTTGTTATGTTGCGTATCATAGTCAAGCTGCTCTTCAAAACGAGATTTGGTAACATGGTCTACCTTTGCCATGACCATATGAATAATCATTGCACTAGCAATGTCTTTGTCGTTACATAACGACGACAACGAAGCATAAATAGCAGAAACCGTATCTATGATCGATCTTAAACTCGACGCAGATGGTTTTGTCATGCTAGGTATGTCAAACAATTGCGAAATTGTGTCAAAGAATATAAGGCATTTGTTGTCATATACTGCTTTGAGACTAGCGGGGCCTTTGGATAGTTACAATTCGTTAGTTGGTACGGCCTAACTACCCCCAATGCTTCATCTGACAAACACGAGACTAAGTGATTGAACTTTTCGACGTTTGACAAGGAATAGTCATCATCGACTAAACTTTCAAACAGACACATAAAATTTTTGTATTCAGAATGTTTGCAACTAAGTTTTAGCAAACGCATTTTCGGCAACTGAGAACGCTGGCTTAAAACTACGGAGCAATCATGCTCAGTTTTTGGCCCTGAAGTCGGCTTGGATGCATTAATGTACAATGCCCTTGTGACGACACACAAGTCTTCTAATGGCCCTCTAGAATCATTAAGTGGGCTTAAATTATCTAGATCAGCCTGTAAATCCATTGCCTTTTGTATATAACCTTCTAACAGCTCTAATCGGCACGCTAAGTCTGTTTTATCAAATGATATGGTCTTGGCTTTGACTGCTGTTTGCATGCGAGCAATATCAGCACTAACTTTTTCAAATCTTTGCAAGCACAGTGTTAATTTTGAACTTGTCTTGCTGATTTGTGGATTTTCACTTGCCTTCTCGGCATCAGACATGTTGGCTGATAAAATAAATAAAAATCAATAATGAATTAATATTACAAGTTTTGTGAACTACCCTCGCAACGACGCTGACTTTGTAAATCTAGCTTGCCTATACACACACACTCGCGCGACCTATGCGTTGTGTGACCAAACAAACGAAAATGATCCAAGCTATCAAAAGTAAGGCAGACTAAACTTTTGCTGTAACTACGTTTGAAGGCAGCAATGTAAAATGCGGGGTGCGGGGTATGCAAAGTAATGAGAGAATATATGCAGACGCATTCGAAGTGGTGTGTATATCAAACAAACGAAAGAAGAAACAAGAGAAAACGAGAATTGAACCAAACGTGTTCTGTGCTACGTTTGTAGACAGCAATAGAATATGCGGGGTGCGGGGTGACGAAATGCAAGCAGCTCCAAATGCAAACAAAGTCGAAATAACGAAAATATGTAAGCCCAGAGGAAGGTTTGAGGTGAACGAACGGAACGACAAATGTATGTGTGTATATGCAAACGCTAATATAGTGACATATTCATTCTCCATATGAATTACTTAAACCGATCTTTTGAAAAGCTTCACTCTTCAAAAGCCTCACAGTTCATTACTTAAACCGATCTTTTGGAAAGTTTCACTCTTCAAAAGCCTCAACATAAAAGTTCTCTCGAGACACCAATCGTCAAACGATAAAAAGCTTAAGTAAACAAAGATGTAAAGCTCAGTAGAACTTTAAGATTTGCTGGTCCATAAAAATAATTCTGTCAGTTAGTTTATGAGTGACTCTGGTGTAATTAATAACAAACTCCATCAAATGAAAATTATAAAATAAAAATATATTTTTTTATTTTGATGAACACCTAAACACCTACTTAATTGGCGCAGCCGGTAGGATGTTAGTTATTGATGAGGCAAAATTAATCCAAGTTTTTAACTATCATCCGCAAAAGAACTCACGTGATTCGCGACGGCAACTTCAGTGACATCGGTTGAAAATATAAACCCAACGGTGTTCATAGCCGAGAAGTGATTGTGATACTGATTCAGAATATATATAGTTTATGGGGTCGGAGATGCCTCCTTCTGCCTGTTACGCACATTTGCGTTCCGACAAACACAGTAGTCCATGAATTTTTTTAAAATCCATGGCCTAAAAATAACTGATAAAGGACATGAAGTTCATTTTCAAAAAACGAAGCCGTAATTGTGAAGAACAACGGTGAGGAGTGGTTGCGCGCAAAACGATAGGGTAATTTATGCTATGTAAATGTAAAACAATATCAAGCGAACCAAATCGATTCCGAAAACCACAGTGATATTGATTTGTGGCATTACCGTATGGGACATCTAAATGAACATGACTTAAGAAGTATATCTATAAAAGGTAAAGTGCACGGCATGAACATAAAAGAAAACGAAAAGTTAACAAAATGCGAGATATGTTTAACTGAAAAACATGTAGCGAACAGCTTTAAAAGCGCGATTGAAAAAGTTACTAAGCGACAAAGAATATCGAAATCGGATCTTCGATGATTTCATGAACAAGCCTGAATCGGATGACGCTTTACAGTCCCGAACACACCACAGCAGAACGGCATCGCAGAGCGATACAACAGAACACTGTTAGAGATGACAAGGTGCATGATGCGACAGGCTGGCGCTCCACCACTATTTTGGGAAGAATCCGTTAATACATGCTTTATAAGTAATAGGTGTCCTGCAAAACGACTATCTAGTGAGATACCATGTCATATATACGAATATTCGGTATCAAGGTTTATTCGTTAATAAAGGGTAAAAACCAATGCAAATTTTAATCACCTTCTGAGGAGTGCATTCTGTTGTAGTGCATTCGGTTGTATGATCGAAGAAAACGCATCGTGATAGCAGTAAAAGATGTGAAGTTCATAAACTCTTCTGGTTTCAAGGGTGAGTATCAAGAATTTTACGAAAATGAGCAAGACAACGTCGAGGTAATTATAAAATCTGGTGGACATGAGGATCAAGAAAAGCACTCAAGTGACAAAGAGGCCGAAAAGGAAGAAAAACCTCATAAAGCGCGCCGTGGCAGAGGGCGTCCAAAATTGCTCCGTTCTGGACGGCCAGGCAGATCGCGCAAGGTCTATTCACCAGCAACAAACTTAAGAAACGGAAATAAGCGTGCCGATGACACGAGCAATGACTCATCAATGGAAGACATATTGGAGGAATGTGAAATGGCTTTCATATGAACAGATGATCCAACAATATACCAAGAAGCGGAAAGCTCCGAGGATGCTGCAGATTGGATGGCAGCCATTGAAGATGAGTTCATGGCACAAGTTTTGAACAATACATGGAAAATCGTTGAAAGACCAAATAATCGAAAAATAATTGGCAACAGAATGGTATTTCGTACAAATGAAAATAACACGAAAATTGGAACTAATCACGCGGTTGCAGATATTAAATACAAACAAACACCTAAAAAATGCAAATGCAGAATACAGTTTGTATGATAATCACGGCTCTTTACGGACTTCGACTGAGCGGGTTGAGATAGTACGAGAAGCTGACCGCTTAACTACAAGAGATCGGATTGCAACTTACTTAGCAAGACCCGTGCCTATTCTTTAGACGTCAAGAAGAAAGACTTCTACTTGTCACGATCTACGTAGATGAGTTGTTAATACCCTCAAATCATCCCGATCCTCATTTCGTAGGCAAATTATATAAATAAAATTCTTAGGCGATTTGGAATAATGGAATTCAAGCCAGTACTAGCTCCCATTGAGCCAAATCCAGTGTTGCAGCTTCCTGTAGACGCAGATATAGGAGCAATGAATAAAGATCCTTAATGTTTCTTTCAGTAACTACTAGACCAATTCAACACTGTTGATCACTGGAAGGTAGCAAAACGTATTCTTCGATACCTAAACGGTACAAGAGATCTCGGTCTCCTGTATATGCAAAGAGGAAATGAGATGTATGGAGTTGTCGACGCTTACTGGGGCGGAAACTTATCAGACAAGCGTTCATACTCTGGGCAAGCATTCATATTGGCAGGCGCCGCAATAAGCTGGGAGGCGCGTAAGCAGCGCACGATTGCTTTATCAAGTACTGAATCCGAATATCTGGCCTTATCAGAAGCAGCTAAGGAGGCTTTATACTTGAAGGCCCTTCTAATCAAACTTGGACAACGATGCGAGAAGGTGCAGTTATACAATGATAACCAGAGCGCACAAAAATTGGTGAAACGTTTTGGTTTTCATCACCAACGAAACACATCGATGTACGTCTAGACTTTATACAACGACTACACAAGAATGGTGACATCGAAGTCAACTACATGCAGACGGAAAAGATGCCAGCACATGTCCTGACGAAAGGTTTAAGCAGTGCCAAACATATTGGATGTATCTCGTCATTGGGCATCACACGTATTTAAATTAAGAATTTTCTGAATTGTATTGTTTAAGAACATATATTATATGTTTGAGTTTTGAGTCAACTGCCGCGATGAACAGACACGTATAACTTTTGTGTCGTGAATAAATTAAATTTTATACTCGCTTTTTGGGCACACATATGCGAACTCTGCTGCGGACGAAAAGTCCAGCACCTTTAATCGCAATTGAGATATCACACTATTTGCTAGCTAATCCACTTATTTTTGAATTAAACGTTTAAACGTTTGAACGCTGGAATAGAATCTGCGTCATATGCACAAATTTTGTGTTTACACTTAAGCTCATCCCGGATGAGCCGCCAATTTGTAGTTCTTTGTTTACATGTTTTTTTATTAAACAAGTTATAGAGCTAATTTTTTTTTTTTTTTAAGTGTGTTTGTTATTTATTGAATCATCTCATTTTTGAGTCTAACAATAAGTTTGCTAATCTTAATCTATTATAGTTTACAATTTAAAGGTTAATTGTATTGGTGTTGGGCGGCCCTAAAAAGAATTACGCTGGGCTGGTAGGTCATTTCGCTGCAGCCGGGTTGAGCTGCGAGTTTTTAGTAGGTGCTTGGCAAGGGGATTTGGATGAGAGTCAAGCTTTTTAAGTATTTGACTTTTTTTCAATTAATACATCATTTACATGTTTTATGTTTAAGTCCCTGTGGGTATTCGCGCTTCGAACATACCAAGGAGCCCCGGTCATGGTGCGCAAGATTTTTGATTGGGCTCGCTGAACTATTTCGATGTTGCTTTTTGACGCACTACTCCATAGCTCAGAGCCGTACGTCCATATGGGCTTAAGCATAGAGTTATATAAGAGTACTTTATACTCCAGCCTTAGTGGAGAGTTGGAGTTGATAAGCCAGTGGAGACCAGCTGCCTTGAGTTTCATATGCGTAGTCTTAGCTTCGATGTGCTTTAGCCAGGTGAGCCGCCTGTCTAGGTGTGCGCCCAGATACGTTACTTCGGCAGCTTGTGGGACGGGTGTATTGTATAGGGCTAATGGGGGCATGTTTCTCTGTTGAGTGTAAAAGTTACGTGCTTGCTTTTGGCCTCGTTAATGCGGATGCGCCAGTCTGCAAACCATCTTTCCACCCGTATGAGGTGGCGAGCTAGTTGTTCAGTTGCAATTTTTGGAGAGTGGGAGCGACTGAGGATCGCAGTATCTTCGGCGAATGTGTGTTGTTAGCTGGGAGTTAGTTGGGATGTCCGATGTGAACAAGATGTAGAGAACAGGGCCCAGAACGCTTCCTTGTGGGACACCAGCGTTAATATTGCAGTCGTGGGACACACTGTTGTTGCACCTAACTGCGAAAATGCGTTTGTAGAGGTAAGACTCCAGTAGCTTGTGTGTTTTGCGGCAACATTTGTACAATTTTGTACATAAGTCCATCAAGCCAGACTCTATCAAAAGCCTGAGCTACGTCCAGGAATAGCGCCGAGCAGTATTCGCGGTGCTCAAAGGTAGTGCGTATTTCAGACGTGATGCGATTAACCTGTTCAATGGTTCCATGCTTCTGTCGGAAGCCAAATTGGTGTGACGGTATTATATTACCTTGTTTGATGTATGGCGTTAATCGTAACAGGAGCACCTTTTCAAAGAGCTTAGATAGGCATGTTAGAAGGCTAATTGGCCTGTAGGATGCTGGTCAAGTTTTGTCCTTTCCTGGCTTGGGAATCATTATTATAATTGACTTTTTCCATTGCTTTGGGAAGTAGCCAAACTTAGCAATTGCGTTGAATAGCTGACAAATTGATTGAATCATACATTGGGGGAGGTGTTTGATCATTGTTGTCGTAACCAAGTCATGACCAGGCGATTTTCCTGGCTTTAGTTCTTTGATTGTTCTCACAATTTCGTTAGGTGTAAAAACAATTGGATTCAAGGGAGCGAAGTTGCTAGGCGACAAGGGGAGACTAAACGAGTTGGTAGAGGGGTTAGGCTGAAAGACTTTTTCCAGGTGGTCAGCAAAGGTGCAAGCTCTTTGTTCGTCGCTACGAATCCATTTGCCATCAGCATCCCGTAGAGGTGTAGCAGCTTCTATTGGTGCTTGGAGGTGCCGGTGTGCTTTCCACAGAGAGTGTTTTGTGCTATATGGTGAGAGTTGCTCGATGTAGCTGTGTTGTGCTTCCGCTTCCTTGAGCTTGAGTGCTCTGGTGAGCAAGCGCGTGGCGGCCTTTAGTTTTTGCTTTGAGCTCAAGGATCTATGTTTCTGCCACTCCCTGCGCAGGCGTCGTTTATCAAGCACCAGGTTCTCGATGTCTATGTGCGTTTTGTTGGATTTTGTAGAGGCGAGCAAGTCTGGTGGTGTAGAGACTTTTGCTGCTACCACGAGCGTAGATACCAGCACGCTGTTAAGGTTGTCGATGTCTTCTTCGGAGCTTAACGAACTTAGCGCACCAGTGTGTGCGCAGACGTACTTTTTAAATGTAACCCAGTTAGTCTTGTTGCTTGTGAGTCTGTAGGGCTTCTCGTTATCCTGCGGCTGCTGAAGGAGATTTAGTAAGACTGGAGAGTGGTCAGAAGATAGGTCTGGGAGTGACACTGCTGAGATGAGATTGGATGGAATTCCTTTGGTTATTGCAAAGTCGATTAAGTCGGGGATTCTTTTTGGATCCGCAGTCCAACAATAAGCTAGAGCTAATAAGTGTAACAAATTATTTATGTACTTCAAGATTTAACAATTAAGTATTTAGACTTATCGTAATTTATATTTTAGATTTAAGAACAACCGCTCTTAGCAACTTTTGCACTCGACTGTATTAAAAAATCTAATACCTATTACCACTGCGAAAACTCTTTTTCGAACCAATTCCCCACATGGTTTTTTTTATACATATTTTTACGCCATGGATTTAAAAAAAATTCATGGACTACTGTGTTTGTCGAAACGCAAATGTGCGTAACAGGAAGAAGGCGGCTTCACCGACCGCATAAACTATATATATTCTGATTAAGTGGATTGAGCCATGTCTGTCTGTCCGTCTGACTGTCTATCCATCTGTCCGTCAGTATGAACGCCTGGATCTCAGCAACCATAAAAGCTAGAGCCTTAAAAGTTTGTAACAACATACGTGTATATTCAGTTGTCTCAAAGTTTTTTTCAAATTTGGCCACGCCCCTTCCCGTATCGAATTGTCCTCGTCACCCATTAGAGCGTAGCGTGTTTCGAACTATTCACAGGCGATCCCTCAAGCATATCTCGAACCACACTCGGCGGCAATGTCGCGACGCATCGCCGTGCAACTTAACAGGCGACACGGCGTTGTCGCCCCGCTCCATGGGCAAGTGGCCCACGGTCTTCCAATCCGTGGTTCATGCTATTGAGTTCTGCTGCCGTCTTATCCTTGAGAAGGGGATGAGAGGAGCTAACATCTATATCTTCTCGGACAGCCATGCTGCCATACTAGGCCTATCCTCAAAGAGAGTAAGTTTACGTATGGTGGCTGACTGCTGGAAATGCCTCCAAAGGCTGTCCAACAGAAACAAAGTTACCCTCCTTTGGGTACCTGGACACTCTGAATTCCAGGGCAACGAGCTAGCGGATGAGGTAGCGAGGGGGGGTGGGGTCATCAGCCCCTCTGCTTGGCCCCGAACCCTTCTGCGGCGTGGGGTGGTCAACCATCTCATCCCTTGTGAAAATATGGGCAGATCGGTTTACCGAACGCTATTGGTTCTTCCTACCAGGGATGAGGCAGGCTAGAGAGCTTACAAATCCCTTGGTTAAACGCAGACTCACTCTCCAGGAGAGATCTCTATCTTCTTGTTGGCTACCTTAGTGGCCATCATCTGGTGAACTATCACCTAACAAAAATGCGTCTATCCCCTGATGCAGAGTGCAGGCTCTGTAAAGAGGACGACGAAACTACCAAACACATACTGTGTGACTGTCCAGCCTTGGTTTGGAGTAGGAGGAAACATTTGCACGTGGAAATCGCAGTTCCCGAGCAAATTGTCCATTCCTCGACGAAAGACCTGCTAGGTTTCATCAGGGAAGCTGAGCGGCTTTTGTCAAGATAGGGAGAGCCTTATAGGCTCAATAGATCATTCTGGGCGCAGTGTCTCGCGCCTTCTCTGTTGGGAGACTGCCTCTGTGAAAAATAAAAATAATAAATAGATCCACCGTGGCACACCAAGCAGCTGCACTAGCGCCAGTTTAGCCGGGATTAAATTTAGGAATTACGACGAATTAATTTACAGCTGGCGTTGACTGTGCACTTTTGACTACATTCAAAACGTCGATCAATTTGCGATGCTGCGTGTGCTGTGTGCACAAACGGTTGTCGGTCATGGTTTGGTGTTGAGGTGATCCCACTTCTGATGTCGGAGTCAGATGGCCAGACTCATTCATCTCCACCTCCTGTGCCTCTCGGATCGTGGGCTCCGTTTCCTCGACATTTCGACTGCCTTCTTCTACTGTCCGTTTTCTACTGACTCGAATTTCCAAAATTATGCTAGCACAATGCCTACACACCGTTATTGGCATGCGTCTTTTTTGACGCTTGTTAGTAACCCGTTATGATTGCAATTATTGCAGCATCCATTCGGTTACACACTTAATTTTGTCTCGCTCTAACGCAGTGTCAGACCGAGGCAACGCAGAACAGTCAATTCTGTTGGGCTCGTGTGCAAGAGAAGGCACAAGTGGGAAGAGGATGGATGAGAATAGATAATCTTCCTATCTTTGTCACTGATTCTTTATTAGTGATGACATTCATTACAAGATAATAACTTATACCAGTGCTGACACTTAACAACTAAGGAATTAAATAAATAATATCGATGCGACACGGCCTTCCTGACTGTCACACGTCCTCGTGTGTTGCAATAGTATTCAAAATTAAAGAGATCATATCATTTACTCTGAAAAGATTTATTTTCTTTGTTAAAAAAAGTCAAATCGAGCGTCTAAAATTAATATTATTCATTTATTATTATTATTTTTTTTTCAAGTGTCCAAACCAATGACAGGATATTGCTAAGTACTCTGATACCCGCAGACAGAGAATTCCCAACTACTCATGCTATACCGTATCCAGGACACTCACCTAAATGTCAGTCTCCAGTCAACCCATTAACTCGTGTACCCATTAGCGGTGACAACTCAACACTATGGTGATATCTGGATTACCGCATTGTAAACAATCAATGCCCTTTTCTAGTTGGAATCCACCAACCCATCTGTGACGCCTCTTTCAGCGTCTACATTCATATTGGAGTCCACCAATATATTTCTAGCGTCTCTTTCAACGCTTTCACCCTCATTGGAATCCACCAATGGGTCTCTAACGTCTCTTTCAACGTCGTCATTATCATCAGACATGTCCTGTTCTCTGGGAATCTTTTCTTTTAGCATACCTCTCAAAGACTCATGCGAGTACTTATAAGTTCGATTATTTGCTAAGGATTTCAAAATATATCGATCTCCTTCTAGTATCTCTTTGTTTGATGTCTCTCCTCGTTTCTGTGCAAAACATAATCTCCAACCTTAAATCGACTAAATTTAGCGTTGTTCTTGTCAAATCGTACTTTCTCGTATAAAGCGTTCTTTGTCATATTTTCTTTCGCCATTTTTCTTACAAAATTAATATCAACTTTACTATTTTTCAACAATAGGTAACATATTAAGGGGCCTTGCCTCTTTACCAATTAACAATTCTAAGGGGCTAGATTTGGTTATGCGATTAATGGTACAATTAATAGCAATTTCTATTTCACCTAAAGCATCTTGCCAGGATCTTTGGCTACTTTCAACAGCGGTTAACAAGCGTTTTAACAAACTCATAACACGTTCTACCTGCCCATTTGCGTGACTTGCGTCTGTTGCTATTAGGTGTAATTCTATTTTTTGCATATTACAAAAATCGCTAAAATTCGATCCAGTGAAGAATCTACCTTGATCTGCAATAATACATGCCGGAACACCAAAAATTGATATTGCTGACTTTACAGCATCTATACAACTTTCGCTATTAATATTTATGGTGTGGTATAAATGAACAAATTTAGTGAACGCGTCTACTTGACATATTACGTATTCTTTTTGGTCCTTTTTGCCACTCAGTTTACCGGTAATATCAATATGTATCGTATGCCAAGGAATGTCTACCTTGGGAATGGGGTGAAGCTCAATTGGTAACTTTCCAGATGGAGGTTTGGTCAATTTGCAAGTTATACAATTGTCCACGAATTTACGAACATTTTTCGCCATATTCTCAAACAAATAAAATTCGTACATTTTGTCCAACGTTTTTTCCCAGCCAAGATGTACAATTGCCTCATGGACGTGATTCACTACAGACCACCTAAAGGATCTAGGAACTACATTGTTTTGGATTTTCAAAATGATTCTTGATATCTCTGAATCTCTTTGTTGTTCTGCAAGAAGCCAATGGTCAGTTACTTCAGCCAAAAGAACACGCTTTTTTTCTAGACCTACATGAATTTCAGGAATTTCAGTTAGTGACAGATTACGTGAGAGAAAATCAATATGAGCCATTTTAGCTCCCGGTCTATACTGAATGTCGAAATCACATGACTGCATGTAGGCTCACCACCGATGGACTCTTGGAATAAGATCAATTTTATTTCTCATGGCCTTTAAGGATTTACAATCGGTAAAAACTGTAAAATGTCTGTCCACGAATTTACGAACATTTTTCGCCATATTCTCAAACAAATAAAATTCGTACATTTTGTCCAACGTTTTTTCCCA
Source organism: Zaprionus africanus (assembly GCA_018151435.1). Taxonomy (NCBI): domain Eukaryota; kingdom Metazoa; phylum Arthropoda; class Insecta; order Diptera; family Drosophilidae; genus Zaprionus; species Zaprionus africanus. The sequence continues at coordinate 13,377 of JAECXB010002095.1, forward strand.
GCCAAGATGTACAATTGCCTCATGGACGTGATTCACTACAGACCACCTAAAGGATCTAGGAACTACTGGGAGACACCTGGTTTTACCATTTCTTTGGTGTTGGCTACACTTTTCCCAAGCTCATTGTTTTGGATTTTCAAAATGATTCTTGATATCTCTGAATCTCTTTGTTGTTCTGCAAGGAGCCAATGGTCAGCTATTTCAGCCAAAAGAACACGCTTTTTTTCTAGACCTACATGAATTTCAGGAATTTCAGTTAGTGACAGATTACGTGAGAGAAAATCAATATGAGCCATTTTAGCTCCCGGTCTATACTGAATGTCGAAATCACATGACTGCATGTAGGCTCACCACCGATGGACTCTTGGAATAAGATCAATTTTATTTCTCATGGCCTTTAAGGATTTACAATCGGTAAAAACTGTAAAATGTCTGCCATGCAGACAATATCGGAAATGCTTAATCGAGTTAAATAAATCCAGAATTTGGATTGGATCCCTGTTTGGATTGCAGCGTTGATCCTTAAACGGCAGTCCACCAATTTGTGACCCATTCTTCCGCAAAAGTGGCATTTAATAGTGGCGTGTGTGCGTTGTCTTTTGCACGCAGAATTATTTTCAAAGGGATGCTCTTTCTTCTTGGCAAAAGCAAATGCCCGCAACTCATTCTGCAATTCGTTACGTGTTTTGATGTTGGTTGTATAAACAGTACGTTGAAGTCTTGTGTAAATATGTGCAACGTGCGCCAGAACTACCGACACGGCGATTTCTTCCGTAGTCATCGACTTCCACTTTGCCATTAGTGTCGTTAATAACCGGCTTCCATACAGCGAAAGGCACTCGCCGTTTTTTGGGCTACCATTAAGGGCATTAAATACAGTAGCTGCTGGTGTTTCGTTGCCTTCAAATTGTTGCAAAAAAAATTCCTTTAATGCGTCCCGATTCCCGAAAAACAAACTTGTGACAGCCAGTTAGATGGGGCGCCTTCTAGGGATTTGCTCAAAGCGATAAGCAAAGCACTGCCATCCAGAGGGTTTTCTGCTAAAATTAGATCCACCGTGGCATACCAAGCAGCTGCACTAGCGCCAGTTGAGTCGGGATTAAAATTAGGCAGTACGACAAATCTATTTACAGCTGGAGTTGACTGTGCACATTTGACTGCATTCAAAACGTCGATCAAATTGCGATGCTGCGTTTCTAAAAGTGTGCACAAACGGTCGTCGGTCATGGTTTGGTGTTGAGGCGATCCCACTTCTGATGTCGGAGTCAGATGGCCAGACTCATTCATCTCCACCTCCTGTGCCTCCCGGATCGTGGCCTTGCGTTTCCTCGACATTTCGACTGCCTTCTTCTAGTGTCCGTTTTCTACTGACTCGGACTTCCAAAATTATGCTAGTATAATACCTAGACACCGCGACACGCGACTTTTTGACGCCCGTTAGTAACCCGTTATGATTTCAATTATTGCAGCATCCATTCGGTTACACGCTATATTTGTCTCGGTCTAACGCAGTGTCAGACCGAGACTACGCAGAACAGTCAATTCTGTTGGGCTCGTGTGCAAGTGAAGGCACAAGTGGTAAGATGATGGATGATAATAGATAATCTTCCTATCTTTGTCACTGATTCTTTATTAGTGGTGACATTCATTACAAGATAATAACTTATACCAGTGCTGACACTTAACAACTAAGAAATTAAATAAATAATATCGATG
>JAECXB010002101.1:0-21351 GCA_018151435.1 Zaprionus africanus
GTCGATACGAAACAGATACACTCAAAAGCAACGGTACCTGGGTACCCAGAGCGTGCATATGAACGCCTTATCCGGCGACTCGATGCAATACACTCGTCGCTCGAATGCAACGGTATATCGGTACCCAGTAGAGTTGTTGATTTGGGTTCGTTCAGGACTCAGGTAGTTCATTTTTCGATGAACTATAGTTCATTCTTTAGTTCGTTCGTTCGAGTCTTTTAGTTCGTTATATAGTTCAATTTTTAGTTCATTGGTCTTTTGTTCTATTGGTCTTTTGGTCATTTGTTCTATTGGTTTTTGAGTCTTGGTCTTCGTTGGTCAAAATCTTATTGTTTCGTCTAATTTTGCCATTCTCCGCGCATGTTTCAACTGTCGATCGTTAAAAGTAAATGTTTCAAATAAAAATGGTTGCATGTAGTTTTGAAAATATTTTATTCCTCATTCTGCTTAAATTTAAATTACATATAAAAAAATCAGGTTTTCAAAATCTAACAAATAAAAGTAAAATATATTTTTACTATAATATTATATTTGCTCCAAGCTTAATAGGAAAATTCACGTTTTTTGGTTGATATTAATATGTAAGATTAAGTATATAAGTTTCAAAATTTAACTTATCCATATTATTATAAAGAAACGTGAGTTTATCGACCTTGTTTGGTTGCAACAAACTCCTTTGGTCTGTTACTATTTGGCCAGCTACAGAAAAATTCGTTCGCATGGCACAGAAGTTGCAACAATACAGAGTCTTTTAGGCATATACGCATAAAGGCGAGGATACTGCTTTTTTTCCTTCCACAATGAGAGAGGATCACTTTTTCCATCTAAATATTTCTTTGCAATATATTTGTCTATTTCCCGCTCCAACGCTACAAAATTGTTTTCAGGCTGCACCACAGCTTTAAATTCGGCATCGTAGCTATCCTAGATGGAAGGCTTCTTTGCCGGAATGTCCTCTGTGGCTTCTGATTCAAGGCAGTCAACATTCGAAGTCGCTTCAACTGGCCTTAGCTTCATTTTAAGCTGGTCCAATGCATATTTAAAATTGGACTCATTCTTAAAACCTCGCGATTTAAAGCGGGGATCTAAATTGGTGCTCTCTTCATAAAGGGTATTTTTGTCATAATCACTGAATCATTTCGAAACTTCCAGTTGTAGTATTTTTTACCAGCTCTATCAGATCACACGCTTTTTTGTTGCAGCATTATGGATTGCAATATTTTGACCAATAGAGTAACCTATTTAATAACAATTCGTTAATTACAAGTATGATTAAAAGATTAATATATTACCATTGAAAGGGTGACATTCTCGTCACTACATCATTTTTGAGCTTAAGCTCTTCAGCGCCAATTTTTTGTTGGGCTTCTTTGAATTTACCCTGAGCGTGTGAGCTACGGTGGAAAAACTCCATAATGGCTTTTGCCTTATGCAATTCGCTGATGCAAGAAAGTCTTTTTTGCACAATTAAATTTAACGAATGTGCGAAGCATGCGACCGAACGCAACTGCCCTAGCCTAGCTGCGCCCACAATATTGGCTCCATTGTCTGAGACAACTGCAGTTATTTTGTTTCCAATTTCCACAGCATGGCGCTCTTTTTCCTCATGGCAAGTTAATGTTCTTGCTCACAGCTCGCACTTCGTTAATAAAATGTGCAGTTACTGCAACATATTTTTGATTGCTTACCGAGGTCCAGGCATCCGTTGTAATGCAAACTGCACTTGCAACTTGAAGTTCAGCACGAATTTTTGCCTTTATTTCCTCGTAAACAGAGGGCAATAACGTATTTGACAGTGAGCTGCGAGTCGGGAGCTTGTAGCCTGGGCATTTGCTAACAGCTACTATCAGATCGCGAAAAGCTGGCTCTTCGACAATGCGAAGAGCATGATTGCCTTTTGCGACCATTTTTAGTACAATACTTGGCGGTCAATTTGGGCAATTTTCCAGTTTGCCACTGGGCGATCAACATTATTTGTTATTATCTGTTGTCCTGCTACTGACATCAGTCTAGGTGGCGATTTAGGTAATGCTACAAATGTGTACAAACAATTTAGATTTAAACCATACAAAAAATTTAATTTTTCGATTGTTCCTACCAAATGTGCTGGACGTTGTTACCAGGACTGGTGACTCATCCGAAATGGAAGATTATTATTATTATTAGTATTTCCGATTACGCTTTGGCGGCCTACAGTTATTGTGGGATGCACATTTTTGATCTGGCGCGCCAAATTACTTTGAGTGTTTCCGCTTATGCTAATTAGCTTTTGCAATAAACACACTTGCCTATGCCACTCTCAGATACAACAAAGTGGTTCCATATTTCCGAACGTTTTCGCTTTGGGAGACCCCACAAAGTATATATATTCTTGCTCAGGATCACTAGCCAAGTCGATTAAGCCATGTCTGTCTGTCTGTCTGTATGTCCGGATGTCTGGATGTCTGGCTGTCTGGATGTCCAGATGAACACACAGATATCAGCTATTATAAAAGCTAGAGACACCATATTTGGCATGAAGGTTTCTGTTAATCCGGGACAGGTGAAGTTTATTTCAAATGTTGGGTGCCACGCCCCCCGCCCACGCAAAGCAATAATTTCATCTTTTAAGCTGATTTTCGAGCGACACATAAAAGATACAACATTCTGAGTTAAACTATACTTAGCTAATTATAATACCAACATAACGTTCGATTTCAATCCGATCGGACAACAAACACAGACGTTATCAAACAAAAAACCTTGTTCGTGACGTCATTGCAATGCGCATTTTTTGCATTCAAACGCACATACATACACACATACATATGTATGTGCTTGACCACTGAAAGGATACACGCATATACACGTATTCATACACAAACGCATATAAAGGCTTACGTTACGATATTTCTATTAAGTAGAAGTATTGTACAATTATTGACTCTTTACGTTTCAAAAAGGTCGAAGGGTATCCCACTGTCGCGTGCCGCTCAACTGTTGCTCTTGTTCCGGTTATATCTGTCCAGATTTCAAAAGCGTTAGCCTGAAGAAATTGAAAACAGGCCCTACCCGGTCTTGTCGGTTTTGTCGGTCGCGTTGGTCTTGTCGGTCGCGTCGGTGTTGTCGGTCTTGTCAGTCGCGTCGGTCTTGTCGTCGCGTCGGTCTTGTTCTTTTATTTATAGTTTGTTCTTTTCTATACTTTTTTAATTCTGTTTAAATTGTAACAAAATCATCCAAATTGGTATCACTTTATAATCGATACGAGCATTTATTAGAAAATACAACTCTTTTTAATGGCGTATAATCGAAATAAAAGCTTATCGCGTTACTTTTCATGAAAATTTTGTAAAGTTAAAATGCCAAAAGAAGTGGACCAACAAAAGTTTCTATATGCATGGCTAAAACAGCCGCATTTTTAGTAGTGGATTGTTCGCGATGTGAAATATACTGATAAGTCACATAGCAAATGCAGTATTAATCCAAAAATTTATCGAGCCGTGGTCATAAGGCTACTACTAAGAAACATGTGCAGAATATTGTGTCTTTTGATCAAAAAACAAAGTAATCTTCAAGCCAACAATAGCATAAGCAGCATAAAAACAATGTTTGTTGCTTATCACGCTGCCAAGAATTTTTTGGGCAACTGAACAAATAGTGCATCAACCATTTTGGAGCCAAATAACCAAAATATAAAATTGGCTTAAAATTTAAAGTTTTTGTTTTATTTTTCCCTTTTTTATGTTTAAGATATTTCTATCATTTTTTGATAGTTGATCACGGAAAAAAATATAAAAGTAACATACAGTATATCAAGAAACACTTTACACACAAAAAAAAAATGAAGATGTTGACTTTAGGTAGGAAAATTAATGTCTTCTGTTAAGTTTAAATCGTTTTTTAATGGAAAGATACTTATCAATATGTATGTTAAAAATTTCAATAAAAAAAAAGGAACATTAATAATATTTAACGAAAAAAAAATGAAATGTTTGTTTACACATTAGTGACACTGTCAAGAAACTCTTTACACAATATACTAATCTTATTTTTTAATTCTTAATAATGACTTATTTTAAGTGCTTACGACTAATTTTTTTTTCCTTAGCATCAACTACATATTAAAGGCGTTTTTTCATTAACCTTACTAATTTTGGAAGGTCATATTCCAATGCAATCTTGTGCTATTCCTCAAGTATGGCAGCTTTTAGCATTTCTCTATTTCTGGGCTGCCTTTTTGTCACTTTTTTCTTCAAGTACGCCCATAAATCTTCTATGGGATTGAGATCGGGGATCTGAGGAGGCATGTCAATCACTTTGCCACTGTTATAAAGAAGCCAAGTCCGCACATTAGGCTCCTTATGCTTGCGATCATTATCCTGATAAAATTTGAATATTAGCCTATTGTTGTGATAGAAGCTTTAGACAAGTTTTAGACATTAATTTTCGAAAATTAATTATTTAGCTTTTAATTGCCGACATAATACTTAAGATTTATTCTACAGTAAAAATATAAAATGATCGGAGAAGAACGGAATTTAAGGAAATTTAAGGAAAACATCAGTTGGTAAAGGTTATAAATTTATTTAGTTTTTTTCTTGTATTTTTAAAAAAAGGGGAGTGATGCATTTCTGCAACAAGTGCGCTTTAAGGGAAAATATTTTTAAACTACCCCATATCATGGTAATTATAATCATCATTACAATTTTATTGTTAATGTATTAATTTAAATGAAAGTTTTTAAAACAATTATTTCTTTTATTAAAACATAAGAATTCGCCACATTTGTCGCACTGCGTTTGGGAGAATCCAGTGCGGTTTGGATATTTACAACGCAGCCTCTTGTCAGTCCAGACAGGCCAATGACCGAATTGATCCTGCCGAACCATTTTGTTTGGCATTTGTTGCGAAGGTCCCTTAAGCTTTTTTTCATCCAATGCATATTGGATGCCAGAGCCACGCTTTCCTTTATTTTTTGTAGCATCCAATTTAGGTAAGGCTTCTGCTACAAGTACAATGTATTTGCACGAAAATCAGCTGAATTAAGCAACTTGTCAGTTGTATACATTGGGACAAACACATATAGATCATCATGTCGATCAAACAAATCACAAAACGTTATTTTCCAAGATCAGGCTGAAAATTATATTCATGGTTGTTAGTATTTTTTAATATGTAAAGCTACTTTGATGCATATCTGCAACAAACTGAAATTGTTGATTTATTCATATTCTTATGCAACAAACACAAAAACTCGACAATAATCAAATAAACATAATATTTACCTTTTTGTAAATGCAAATTGTTTTCACTAAATCACTTTATTTTAATTTTTATTTTTATAAGAAACTGCATAACCAATTGAGTTTAGCGCATTCACAAAATTGGCGGGAAAAGTAATCAGCAGTTTAGTATTTTAAATAATTTAGTGTTACGAACACTTTTTATATAATAAACGAATGTTGTTGATCTGCATCAAATACATTTTTGACAATTTTATGACGCACATTGAAAAATAATTGTACTCAAACGGTATTATGCAGATATGCATCACCACCATGTTAGGGGATATTATAGTACGAGGGTCGTTTGATAAGTCCGTGACTTTTTGTATTTGCCGCGCACCTGCTCTAAATACAACACTGCTCCTGTCAGCAGTTATCGATTAACAGCTGACTGTAAAATTTTGAGAAAGCTGCGTTTTTGGTTTGCGTTTTATAGGCATTGAAATCAGACGATCTCGATCTCCATTTTCGTTAAAATTCACGAGATCGTCTGCTTTCAATGCCTATAAAACGCAAACCAAAAAACGCAGCTTTCTCAAAATTTTACAGTCAGCTGTTAATCGATAACTGCTGACAGGAGCAGTGTTGTATTTAGAGCAGGTGCGCGGCAAATACAAAAAGTCACGGACTTATCAAACGACCCTCGTATAGTAGTGTAGTATAGTATAGGATGATATGCAGCCTTTTCCACCGGGAAGCAAATTTGAAAACCTGTCAGCGCATGTTCGGGTTTTTGTTGAAAATTTTTCAAAAATATTTGGGGAAAACAATGCGTTTTGTAACATCAATAGTTTGCTCAATATTCAACAAACGGTAGAACAAGTGGACGAACCAGTGAAAGGCTCCGCATATTCCTTCGAAAATTAAAAAATTACGTCCGAAAACCCTAAAAAGTTTTAGAGCATATTCGAAGGAGAATAAACGAACATTGAATCAATTATGCAAGATTCTGACAGTCAATTTTAGGCACGACGACTTAGGAACCTTCGCCATTTTAGTACTGACCCTATAAACTCTTTCATCATAGGCATTTACCTTGCAGATGTCGAGCCTTCATCTTCAGTAGAAGTTTTTCATATAAGCCACTTGCTTTGTAAGGCTAATAGCTTAATAATATTACCCTTACTTCATCATATTGATAATTAAGTGGTATGCCGGTCTCTTGATTTACAAAACTAAAGTCATTTCTTCACATTTTATTAAATTGCTTATAACAAAATAAATGAGATAAAATATGTCGAATACGCCGGATAGAAAACTTAATCGACTGGAGTTTCCTAACACTCCACTATGGGAAAAAAATGGAATTTTTTTAGTATATTTACAATTTTTATATTGTCCTAAATTAATATATTCTTAATCACCATTCACTCTCTTTTTTGCCCATTTTCCCGAAAAACTACATGTTGCAGCTGCGGACAATTTTTCTCATTCAATGTTGTTCGAATTTTGGAAGAACAACAATCGGAAAGAAAATGCCGTTCATGATTTTATATTTGAAAACATGAATAAGAAGAATTAAACTAAAAAACAGCTTTGTTTTATTCAAGAAAAAATACGGCAGTTTATTGATTTTATTAAAAGAGAATTACCAAATACAGGGCCTAAACCTAACGCATGTGGCTGTTGTGACTATATAAGGAGCCTAGAAAAAATGGATTCCGAGCTTTCGGATGAAATTAATTTTTGAAGGGTGTAAGTATAATTTAAAAGGCTCGAACATGATTATGTAAATATTTTACCATTTCATTGTATTTATATTTAGCTACTCCACCTGCTATGGTAAATTGTGACCTCAAAAATTCCTATGAACTAAATGCGGCAAAGGTTGAATAGCTGCCTGCGTATCCGGATTTATTTAAATTTTTTTTATATAAATTTATCTCCGATATTGTTTAAAATTTTTTACTATAGGGCTATATTTATAATAAATTTACGTGAAAGAATTATTATTAGCGCGCGCGATTTAATTTTTCGCCTGCTGCGCTCTTCACCGAAACTAAAAAAAATTCTTTGCCTCACGCCAGTTTTCCGACCAACGACTTCTCGTTGCATGCTCCGAAATTCTCACCCAATATGCAACTCATCAAATAATATATTATTGTGTATAAATAACATTTCGTTTGAAATAAGTCGCTTGTGGGACACAGTGCGTGACGCCACAGGCTGCTTGCGCGCTGGCCGAAGCATTTGCCTGCCAATCGTTTGGCTGTCGTTGCGCGACTGAGTTGATGCCTCTGTTCGCTGCTTCTGGTTGGTAACAATGAGAGCCGATCGCTCACTCGGAAAACCCTTCGGGTCCTGAGGTCAAAATAAGCCGAACGCATGAGGCGAGTACTTTAAGTACTCAAACAGCAGAAAGTACTCGCCCATATGCAAGCAACACATACATTCATACACGATATATATGTATGTTACGTCGCTTGTGAAGTTTGACAACAAGCAAATGCTTCGGCCATCGCGCTGGCACCCTGAAGTCAATTTTGTGCTTCGACATCGAGAGCTAAGAGATTGACGCACCTGGGCCAAAAATGATTATCCTGATTGAAAACATGTGGCATGTTTAATAGGGATAGTTTTGTATATATTTAATTTTTTATTTTTTATTCACAAATTTAGTCAATATATACAAGCTCCAAAACAAAATAAATTATTTTTACACAATTTGATTCCGATATTTTAAATTTACCCTTAAAATGTAATATAATTATGAATAGAAATATACATATCTACTCAGTGAATTATAAATACTCAAGTGTTTTAGATCTTTAAAGCTATTTCCGTCATTAGCCGTTTTTACCCACTGTGATTCGGTCAAATAGCTCTTGATAACAAAAACAAAAACCTTGTGGATTTCACGCTAGCCAGGCCAGTAGTTAGATGTGTGCAGAATGTGCGGTGCACGAGGGCTCTCAAATGGCAGGAGCCCCCGGGTTCCGAAAATACACATTTTTTTAACGGGGATAGTAAACACATTTGTATTCATTAAGTACAGTTAAGAAACTAGCAGCCCCCGAGAAAAAATTCCACAAGGGCCCGTAAAACAGTCGCCTGTTCCTCAGTCTCTTAGCTCTCGATTCCGAAACACAAAATTGTTTCAGGCTGACAACGCCCTGATCGAAGCATTTGACTGTCGTCAAACTTCACTTTTCATAACTGGCTTCTAACCCAACCAACTTTAGAAGCGGAGGAGGTGCGACTCTTATCAATAATAATATCAAACACAAGGCTATGCAACCAATTGAACTCTCCTACATACAATGCTCTCCCATTGTATTCTCGTTTAGCAGTGGCACCAACAACAATAAAAATAACAATGTTATTATTTTCTTTATCTATTGGCCACCTCAACATATGGATCACCTTGGAAATAACTCCAGTTTAATTCTCTGTGGTGACTGGAACGCAAAACACACTTGGAACTCCGGAGGTTGTCGACGTAGCAGAGCGATGATGGAAAGCGTTCATCAACACAAGTAATATAACGTCCAAGCAACGGGAGGTGCTACTCATTTCCCATGTGATATTTGCTATTGACTTTGCTGTTTATGCTGGCATGGGCAGTGTTCATCTTTATACATATTCCACAATCAATTTAGACTCGGATCACCTTAAGCAATAATGCTATGAATTCTAATCAAAGATATCTTCTCCCAAACGCCAACATAAATATTCAATGATTACCTAATCCACGAGGTCCACCTAAATACATAGATCAGGATAGGAAAAGATATTGAAGATGCCATTGATATTTTTGTACGAAACATCAGTTCAACGACAACATCAACAGCAGCTACGCGAACCACGTACCTTCTTCAAATGCTCTTAAGAAACAAGCGATATCTTACGTCATTGTTACTTAGTGATCCGAGTCCGCAAAAAAGTAGCTTGTACAAACAAACACTTAATAGGCTAAAAAAGGCTCTCAAACTATCCAAGATTAATAAAATTGATGTACCTGATATCGATTTATGAAAATTATGGAAAATAACCAGCATTCCGTCCAATCACACGAAAATAAACTCTCTACAAGTTAATAAGTCGGCTGGACCAGATAGGAATAACAACTTTGTAATTAAATCGCTCCCTGAAAATAGCTATTCTTTATCTGGTATTAATCTTTAATTGTATTCTAAGGTGTGACTATTTTACTGCAGCCATTATCCTGATTTTAAAACCAAACAAACCACACGATGATGTTAAGTCATATCGTCAATGAGCTTACTTGCTGGTTTCTACAAGTTATTTGAGAAACTCCTTATGACGCGGCTATTCAAATGCGAAGATTTTGCCAATGCAATCCCCTCCCATTAATTGGGTTTTCGTAAGGCGCATGGCACAACTCAAAAACTTGCGCGTGTTACAGAATTTATTCTGAAATCTTTTGAACAGTGCAAAACTGCTCAGCTGTATTTATTGCATCAGCGAAGCGGAGGGTCTGGCATACAGAATACAAAGTAAACTAGTGAAATTACTTCCACTACCATTGTCCAAAGTCTTAAAAAGCCACCTTGAAAATCACAAAAAAAATTGTTCGGATAGGATTGAATGCGCCATGGTTTGTTCGGACGTAACCCCTAAGAGACAGATATAATATTTCAGCTATTGAAGATATGTTTTAACAAACGAGTAAAAAATTCGCAGCTTCATTTTGCCAATATCCAATCGAGGGAGGACACAAGCTTGTTCACACGCCGTTTGAGCCTAGTCGTCTCATTCGACATAGGTTTACATATCTATTAAAAAAGCATATACTCCCACTCAGAAGACCTCAGCCTCAATCTCAGCGCCAACAATTAATTTGCTTACCTACTCTACTGCGACTTTAAAAAGTGGTGCGTGATAAAAATGATGAAAGTAGTTAATCAAGCCACAACATGCTGAGAGCATTCTACTGCGACCATACAGCAAAATTCAGCCATGATTAACGAAATGAGAAAGAAGATAGAGTTCCTTTGTTGAAGCACAACAGCTTTATAAATATGTAGATAAAAATGTAACTAAGCTAGTAATTAAGAGAACACAAGAATTTTCGTTAAGTTTAAGCTACTCTCTTGGTTTGACGATCGGCAAATTCGGGGAGTGTGGTCGGATTGTGGCCTATTCTCCGTAATTTTTTTCATTCGTTGTAAAGCAATCGTAGAAGCCAGCAGCAGCAAGAAATTGTCAAATTTTTAAATTCTTAATCCGAGCCACCGCGTCCTATACCCTTCGACCATTGAAAATGGTCAAAAAAGGGTGTACTAACTTTGTGCAAATGTATGTAACAGGCAGAAGGAGGCGTGGTAGACCCCTCAAAGTATATATATTCTTGCTCAGCATCACTAGCCAAGTCGATTGAGCCATGTCTGTCTATCTGTCCGGATGTCTGGATGTCCAGATGGACACACAGATCTCAGCTATTATAAAAGCTAGAGACACCAAATTTTGGCATGAAGGTTTCTGTGTTCCCGGCGCAGATAACGTTTATTTCAAATGTTGGGTGGCACGCCCACCGCCCCCGCAAATCAATAATTTAATCTTTTAAGTTGATTTGTGAGCGACATATAAAAGATACAACATTCTGAGTAAGACCATACTTAATTATAATACCAACATAACGTCAAAATTGCAATTCGATCGCCCAACAAACACAGACGTTATCAAACAAAAACTTTGTTCGCTTTGATTTTGTATACAGACCAGCAAGCTGTGACGTCATTGCAATGCTCATGTAGGAAAGAAAAGGAAAGAGAATGCGAGCGCACAGCGCCATCTGTTGTTCTTCTCTTCTTTTCTATGCACACGCATTTTTCGCATTCAAACGCACACACACACACACACATACATTTGCGTTTGACCAATGAAATGCTACATGCATATACAAGTATTCATATAAAGACGCATATTGAAGCTTACGTTACGATATTTCTATTAAGTAGAAGTATTGAACAATTATGGACTCTTAACGTTTAAAAAAAAGGTCGAAGGGTATCCCACTGTTGCGTGCCGCTCGACTGTTGCTTGTTTTTCTTTTGTCTTTCTTTTAGATAAATACTAGACAACAAAGGATCAGACGTATCAAGAGCTCTATTAAAAATATCGGTCATAGTATCTAGGCGACTGCATTTTCTTGCATGTCTTCTCCAATCGCTCTTATATAATTTGTTCCTCGATTCGGACGCATGCTTACCAAGACAGCCAATAGGCACCAAACAATTATCTATAATTTGATACCCATGAACTAACACCTTGTGAACAGTAGGTGACATAGGATACCAAGGATATTTGTTCTGATAGGTCAAAAAATGCTTTCGTTCCACTAATTTAGGTTTATCAAAGTCCTTTACATGCCAAGTTTTAAGATCAGCTCTGTATGCAAGTTTTAAAACAAATTCACGCATGTAAAGGGCTTATTCCAAACTGAAAAGTTTGAGATTTAGCATCAAAAATATCTGAATTAAAATCATTCACATTCATTAAATGCGTTGGCTTTGCTCCGCAAATCGGGCAACATTGGCAAGAGTTACATCCTGTTAATATGTTCAAGACTTTACCGTCTATAAGTGTCATTTGACCGAGATATTTTACAAATATATTTATGTTGTTTATTTTATGCAAATATATGTGTAGATTACGAGTCTGGGTATCCAAGTTTTCTTTTTCTGCTAATATAAGCTCTCGAGTTTCCTTAATAAATTCAATTTTCAAAGGACGACAAAACCGTATAGATTGTGGCGATCTGTTGATCCAAATTATTTTTTTATCCTTGTCTACTAATTTTAATGGCACAATTGTAGTAACAAACAGCGATCCATCATATACTTATAAATACTCTGACCAGTTGATCCATCATATCGATAGCTAAATATTAATTGGGATTTATTCGAGTTGGTATTTGCTTTCCGCGAAGTTGTGTGGTTTAAGAGTTGTTGTAACTTAACTTGCGCTTTATTCTCAAAATACTCGATGCCATTTGGTCTAAGCTTTAGTTTAGCATTCAGAACATCAGGATATGATGGGTAAATATCAAGGCGTGTACTTTTGTATTCCGTTTTAAATTGATGTATTGGCTTTTGTAAATCCGTTTTCAAATAAAAAGGCTAATGCATTGCCGACGGACATTTGTGTGGGCTCAGAAGAGAACATTTTTCTTTTTATATTATTGATATTATCGCTGTTACCAGCTGCTTTTAATACAACTGCCATGTCCTTTTCATTTCATTTTTTAGCCGACTACTACTAACTGAAACAGCATGCAAGAGTAATGGTACAGAATTATTATTTTCTTCGGCAAGGTCCGAAGCTAATTTACTTTTAAGTCGGTCACTAGCCTTTTCACAAACTAGTTTTGGACGACCAACTTTGTTTGGAGTTTCGCAATCAGCGATTTTACTAATACTAGATGCCAGCCATTTGAAGTGTTTTTTCTTCAACCTGTCCAACGATCTATTGCAACCTGGCAAATGTTTCCTTATGTAATCAAAGAAGGACTTAACTTTTTCATTTACCAATGAAATACAACATTCATTTATCTGCTGCCTAACTGCATCCTCAGAGCGACTATTGTTGCTCCAAATGTCTAGCAGCTCTGCATGCCCAAACAAGTATTCATCTACAAAAACGTAATTTTTTCAAAAAGGAACGAAAAGGAGCATATGAAACTAGTTGTATAATATTATACACATGTTAGTTAATAACTTGCCGTTAAAAATCTTTTGATGTGGTTTGCCATACGAAAGTTATATTCCACGAAACACACATTTGTTAAGTTGACTGTAAAAAAGGCACATAAACATAAACAAAACATATAACATACACAAAAATGTTAGTGAACTACAAATCTACATACCCTTTAAACTTTTTTAATTCCCTGAGGAAATATAAACCACAAACGTTGCAAAATGATTTGCCGCCAATTTTGTCTTACGCATGTTATTGACAATCAGCTGTCTTTGAGAGGTGGGCGATAAGCGAGTGTTGCATAAAAAAGTAAAAATCGACTTTTTTTATCTAATTAGACTATCCTAAATATAAAGAAACCATAAATTTTTTTTTTCCGTTAAAAATTTTTTTTGACTCTCTGACACACATAACACATAACAAGTAAGAAAAGGAACAGTCGAGCGGCACGCGACAGTGGGATACCCTTCGACCTTTTTGAAACGTAAAGAGTCAATAATTGTACAATACTTCTACTTAATAGAAATATCGTAACGTAAACCTTTATATGCGTCTGTCTATAAATACGTGTATATGCGTGCATCATTTGATTGGTCAAACACAAATGTATGAATGTGTGTGTGTTCGTTTGAATGCAAAAATGCGTGTGCATAGAAAAGAAGAGAAGAACAACAGATGGCGCTACGCGCTCGCATTCTCTTTCCTTTTCTTTCCTTCATGAGCATTGCAATGACGTCACAGCTCGGTGGACTGTAAACAAAACCAGTCGAACGCTACAGTCAGGTGCTGACTGTAGAAGGCCATGGATTATCATGGTATACCGTGTATAATTTATTTTCCCTTATTTATAATAACAATTTTGGTTTGTTTGAATTATTATTAAGCATTTAAAATATTATTTAATTCGAACGAAACGCACAAATTCAATTGACAGACAGAAGAAAAAGAACGCATAAACAATGTAAAAGCGAATAGACAAGAATTATAAGCATTAGGCGAGAGGGCAATAAGTTGGGATATGCACTTTTCGGTAATGCCAAAAAGAAGTAGCGGCAGCGGAAGTTGTACAATAGCTTAGCGGAGTGTGTGCTGGATTCGAAGACCAATGATGTTGACTGACAACAGTGGTGTCCGCGTTCGATTGCTGCCGCGATCAATGAGTGGACATGGTTTCCTTTTTTCTTTCTTTTCTTTTAAATAATTTAAAAGCTAAACAAACAATAATTTTTAAATTTGTTGGTAATCAATATATTTAATTAGAACACTTTTATAAACTATGTCGAATGTTGCACAAATCTGACAGTTACGTATGTATGTGTGCCGAATACGGCAATTGATGCGTGTTAGAGCGGGACGCCGAGACATAAATGTGCAAATGCAGACATGCATGTATCGGCATCCCGCTCTAACATTCGTGTACATTGATTGTCTTAACTATTGCATAAAAATATGAAATTTATTTTGGGAAAATAATTTTATTGATATGTAATTAAATAATTTAGGATTTAGGTAGCGGGTGTAGTTTTACTTTTAGTCTATAAGAATAAAAAAAACAAAAAAAAGTAATTAAAATAAAAATTGCACCAGCCGCGCATAAGACTCGAACTCACGCACGCACACACGAGAATTCCCCAAAAAATTGTCATCTGCCACTCTAACCACTAAACCACTGCCTCATTTGTTGTTCGATCGGCAAAGTTGCATTCTGAACTAATTCTGTTACCATTATATGCAAATGAAAAGTTTTGTAAAATGCTGTGTGTCCGACGATTCGAACTTCGGTATGATGCGTAAATTAGGTCTTAATATGCGCATAAGTATACGTTCAAATTGAGTTTAATTCGGATCATATCTCACTTATTTTTAGTCCAATTTAAATGAAATTTTCATGTGATTTATTTGTCATGTGAGATGTATAACTTTGGTTGTAGGGTATATAATGTGTATATTAAATAGTTATTACTGATTTATAGAGGCGGGAAGGGGCGTGGCCAAATTTCAAAAAAACTTTGAAACACTGCAACATACACGGATGTTGTCACAAAATTTGAAGACTCTAGCTCTTATAGTTTCTGAGATCCAGGTGTTCATACAGACGGACAGACGGACAGACAGACAGACGGACAGACGGACAGACAGACATGGCTCAATCGACTCGGCTGTTGATACTGATTCAGAATATATATAGTTTATGGGGTCGGAGATGCCTCCTTCTGCCTGTTACGCACATTTGCGTTCCGACAAACACAGTAGACCATGAATTTTTTTAAAATCCATGGCCTAATAAAAGCGAACAAGGTTTTTGTTTAGTAACTTCTGTGTTTGTTATCCGATCGGATTGAAATTTTGAAGTTATGTTGGTATTATAATTAGCTAAGTATGGTCTTACTCAGAATGTTGTATCTTTTATATGTCGCTCGCAAATCAGCTTAAAAGATGAAATTATTGATTTGCGTGGGCGGGGGGCGTGGCACCCAACATTTGAAATAAACTTCACCTGTCCCGGATCAACAGAAACCTTCATGCCAAATTTGGTGTCTCTAGCTTTTATAATAGCTGAGATCTGTGTGTTCATCTCGACATACAGACATCCAGACATCCGGACAGACAGACAGACATGGCTTAATCGACTTGGCTAGTGATCCTGAGCAAGAATATATATACTTTGTTGGGTCTCCCACGCCTCCTTCTGCCTGTTACATACATTTGCACAAAGTTAGTATACCCTTTTTTGACCATTTTCAATGGTCGAAGGGTATGAAAACCAGTGCGCGTTGTTGTATTTCTTTTTAATTGATGCGGCGTCACGTTCTGTCTTGCTTCGCACTCACTAGGTACACAACTTGGGTCATTCACGGACGAGCCACCAAAATTGTAGTAAGTTTATCTTATAATGTTACTTAATTTGTTTGATGACAATTGTTCATCTTACACTTTATATTGTTTAATGACAATCGTTTCTGCTTATTATTATTCAATTGCTTGATGGCAATTGTTTAGCTCTAGTTGTATAAGTAAATAGCGCGATTGAAAAACTAGCGGCCGCTTTCGTACACCATTTTAATCAATGTCCCTTTTATTGTTTTTCCGTTAATAAGCGTTGCCACTGCACGTTAATCTCTTGCTCTCTGTTTTATCCTTCTTTTAGTTCGCTGATCTGGTTAATTTCCTACATACATTTATGATAGAAGAGAACAGGTAATATCCAAAGCTGAGCTTTAGGATAAAGCCATATGGTTGCAGTTTCTATTACACAGGCCCACAAAAACAAAAAAAAGTGTCATGATCTGGGTATGCGGTTATATGTATAGCCACGTTTTGACTTTTGATTCAGATTTGGGAGGTAAAAAAACATATATAAACATATATCACACTACCCGATCATGACCACCCATTATTTTATGGGGCTCCAAAAAATTTTCGAGCTTTTTGAGGTTAAATCGAAACTTAGACGTCTAATGTAAATTTTAACTTCGGATTCGGACTTAGAAGGTCAAAATACACATTAAAGCACATATCGCACAGATCAGGATTCTATATCTTTTGGGGGATACTTAAAGGGTTTTCAGTTTTTTGAGGTTATGTCGGAATTCAGACGTGACGAAGAATTTCTGACACCGGATTCGGAATCAGCGACCCAAAATACATATTACTGCATATGCCGCATACCCAGATCATGACACATTTTTTTTTTGTGGGTCCTTGTTATCTGTCAGGAAAAGCACACTCCTCGTGGTTTATCCGTAGCTGTTTTCTTGAAACGATCTTTTCTACACTGTTCGTCAAAGAGTTAACTCGTCTCTGGTTTTAGCAAAAAATTTTAAATCCACGTGTCAAAAAATTTTCATAACCAAAAAGTGAAGTGAAAAGTTTTCAAACTATTTAAAATTATTAGGAAGTTTCCTAATTTTATTTTTTCAATTTATTATTTCGTCTTTGTCGACGTAAGTGAGAAATTTAATTTTTTTCCAAAAGTGAAATAAAATTGGCTAAATAAAAAAAAACTCTAGAATAACTATCGGTTGTGGCTTGAACAGGATTTGGCTGTCAAATTAACATTACAGCAGAGCAGGAGAAAGCTAGCGACATTGACGCGGTAAAGTGTACCCCTTTCCCCTAAATGTAACGTAGCTTTAATACAAGCAAAATCAGCAAGGTTCTGAACCCTCGTTTTTCTTCTCAGCAAGCACGTCAGTGGGAGTCCATAGGAGCACCCCTTTGCTTCTCCAGCTAAATGAACAGCTTTGCCGATTTTTCTCGTGGGCAGTACCCGTGATCTTGCCCAAAGGAGCACCGCTCTGTATCTCGCAGAATGTGCCAAAGTGCTCCTACTCGCCGGCCGTAATTGGCCTAACCTATAAGTCAACATTTTATAAACGCACGTGAAGAAAATTACCAGAGCCCCCATCTTCTAACTCCAAACTCAGCAATGGTCACTAAAATCAACCCAAAGGAGCACCGCTCCGTATCTCGCAGAATGTGCCAATGTGCTCCTACTCGCCGGCCGTAATTGGCCTCACCTATAAGTCAACATTTTGTAAACGCACGTGAAGAAAATTACCTGACCCCCATCTTCTAACTCCAAACTCAGCAATGGTCACTAAAATCAACCCATTTTCTTCTAACTCCAAACTCAGCAATGGTCACTAAAATCAACCCATCTATAATTAACAATGCAACGTTTAGCTAGTCAACCAACCAACAAATGTTTGTTTGTTCGCTTCTCTTGCAAAGATATTTTTACAGCTGCTTTATTTAGAAATCAAGTATACCAATTGTAATAACGGAGACAAAAACATCGTGTTTCTCTCTATGAAAAGAAAAACTAGAAGAGATGAGAGAAATACCTGGAGCAAGCCCAGCAGCAATTCGTTCCTTAATAACAAACAACGCATCTCCACAAGAAGACTACTCAACTTCAAAGGTAACAACTAGCAGTAAAACCAATGTTACCTGCTACCCAAGCTAGCTGTTCCTCTACCAGTTCCTACTTTGTGGTTGTAGCAGCAAAATCTAATTCATCGCCAACAATGTCTCTCGGAAAACCAACGATTTCTGAAACAGCACCTAAATTATAAATACGGTTCAAGTAGAACAGAAAACTAAGAAGCTGGCTTCTCAGCCTCAGGAGACAGCACCCTCGTCATCTTTGCCCAGTAACAACCGATTTGCCGCATTAGCTGAAGAGCAGATAAAATATTGGAAGATCTTACTGAAAATTATCCTGATGAAGAAGAAACAACTCTAGCTGCCGATATTAGAAACAGGCAAATACGGTTTTTAAGCCTCCAGCTTTTTGAGTACCAAACATCAGCAACCCCCAAACACTGGAACAGACATTGAATTCTTCTGTAGGTGCAAACATTGCACTATACGAACCTCGAAATTTGGAGTATCACGTATATACACAACCAACTCCAATGCTTTACGCGCTGTGGTTAGCAAATTACCTTCCCTTAATTGCAAGATTTGGCATCACCAACTCAAAGGGGACAAACCCTTCAGAGTTGTACTAAAGGGAATACATGCAAGTGTGCCCAAGGCGCAAATAGAGAAAGCATTTGCTGACCTCGGATACAAAGCTCTTCACATATATTGTCCGAGTAAAGGAGACTGGCATAACGAGCAGATTTGTGATAGGGATGATGTGGCGAATATTAATTACAAGACCAGGAAAAATATATTCTTCGTCAATTTAGATCAAGCGCCAAAAATGTCGGAAGTTCTAAAGGTAACGCAACTTGGTAGACACAGAGTCACCATAGAACGAGCGCGTCGCAGAAACGAAATGCCACAATGCCTTAGATGCCACATTTTTGGGAACTCCCAGAACTATTGCCTCCAGGACCCAATTTGCGGCAAGTGTCCTGGCCCCCACCCAACTACGTCATGCACGAGCTACAGTTATTTGTGCATCAACTGCGGTGACGATCATGCTTCAACGGAGAAAGTCTGCCCTTTCAGAATTGAAAAATTAAAAAAAAGCTCAAGCCAAGCCCAGGGCTCTCTATTTTTCTTGCTAGTGGCAACTCCGTCAGCTCTAAATAAGGTGACACATACTCTCGAGGATTCATTCCCGGTGATGCCATCAGGAGCACTATTTCTTATGCCGATATTGCTCGGCCTAAAGCTCCTGAATTGGAATCTTATGTGACTCAACACCAGCAGAGAGATGTACACTCTCCGGAAGATTTAGGACTTGGCAAGAAGTTCCAGTCGCTAGAAAACGCCATTCGGCATATAAACTCGAGAATGGAAAAAATGTTCAAACTTGTAGAGGAGACTGTGGAATCCAACAAGGCATTTCGAGAACAAGTTCAGGTTCTCATATCATGGACGTCAAAATGACTCAACCTATGATAAAAATCGGATTGTACAATGCACGTGAACTAGCTAGAAACTCTGACGCTCTCCGACATTTCCTCAGCATGCAAAAAATTGTTATCATGTTTGCCACAGAAACACATGAGCGGGAAGGACAGCGCATCTTCTTACCTGGTTATACCAGCTACCACGCCGTCCACACCAGTGAAAACAGTAGAGGGGGTGCCTCTATCATCGTGCGCGCCGCCCTAAAAAATCATTGCCTAAATCATTGTCCTCAACCTCTATCTTAGCCTTTAACATGCAGATAGCGAGAGTGCAACTACAAACTTCATTAGCATCGGTGTATATTCCACCCAGTGAGCGTTTGATAAAAGCTGATTTTGAAACTCTTTTTGTAACGCTAGGAGACAAATTTATAAGAGGCGGAGACTACAATCCCAAACACATTTGGTGGGGTAACACAACAGCCTGCGCTTGAGGCAAACTCATACAAGAAGTAGTCGCAAACGGCCAAAACATTTTTGTATTTTAATTTAGCTGACCAAAGGGTCATTTTGGAAGCAGCTACAGAGCAGCAGGGGCAAAAAGTGTCAAGAAAATTCCCAATTCAGACCGTAGAAAATTTGAAAGACATAAACAAGGAAATAAACGAAAAAAAACTTTTGAAAGAAGAATATACAGTTAAAATTTTGCTGATTATAATTTATCTTTATTTTCTACAGATTGATGCAATCCAAAAATATAATAATTCCAGGCGGTATTCAAAAAAATTTGAAAAAATATTCTGCATTAAAACCTGAAAGCAGTTTTTATGGATCCTTATTTTGTAGGTATTATTTAATTCATAACTAAGCATAGTTCGTAGCACTAATTTTATTAAATTACCATTAATCACCCAACTAAAATTGTGTTTTCTTACTTTTATATTTTTTTAGATGAAATCGACAATATATATAAAAATGGCAATGCTGATAAACTACTCCGAAAGGCCGTGATGCTGCAAAAAAAAACGATTTTTCAAAAACGTCACCATTAACAAAAAAAAAACAAAAACGACTAAAATACTAAGAACATTACAAAAATAAAGAGGTTTCATTCATCGATAAAGTATTAAGATTAAGTCAATGTACACATTAATTAAAAATTTATATTCATTTTATATTATTTATATTTTCATTTTTCATGGGTACTTATTTAAGCATTCCAAACATGGGTACTCTTTGCACTAGCCCTTACATATTGTAAGTGTCTAGTCATGGGCAGCCAATTCACTACTTACTGGCAAACGATGTAGTGGCGATTGCGGACATTTCATCAAAAAACGAAATGATAAAACACATTGCTTAGGGTGTTTAAAGTAAGTAGAGGTGTTCTGTTTGTAAGTACTTATTTCACCAGCTACGAACTAGTGCCCAGTACTACAGGGATTCTTGTTTATATGGCTATTATTTAAAATGCCTCTTTTAACTACTTTGCATAACCTCAATTATAACAATGCGGAACTGTTTGGGTTAGAGGAAAATTAGGCAAGTTTTTATACCCTTCGAACATTGAAAATGGTCAAAAAAGGGTATACTAACTTTGTGCAAATGTATGTAACAGGCAGAAGGAGGCGTGGGAGACCCCACAAAGTATATATATTCTTGCTCAGGATCACTAGCCGAGTCGATTAAGCAATGTCTGTCTGTCTGTCTGGATGTCCGGCTGTCTAGATGAACATACAGATCTTAGCTATTATAAAAGCTAGAGACACCAACTTTGGCATGAAGGTTTCTGTGTACCCGGGGCAGATGAAGCTTTTAAGCTGATTTGTGAGCGACTTTTAAAACATATAACATTCCGAGAAAGACCATACTTAGCTAATAATAATACTAACATAACGTTAAAATTCAATCCGATCGGACAACAAACACAGACGTTATTAAACAAAAACCTTGTTCGCTATTTGGTATACAGACTAGCAAGCTGTGACGTCATTGCAATGCTCATGTGGGAAGGAAAAGGAATGAGAAATGCGAGCGCGTAGCGCCATCTGTTGTTCTTCTTTTCTTTTCTATGCACACGTATTTTTGCATTCAAACGCACACACACAAACATT
>JAECXB010002106.1:0-37123 GCA_018151435.1 Zaprionus africanus
TATCAAAGGCAACTCATGTCATGTGGGCCTGCAGAATATTCTTTGGTAGAACCTGGGGTCTCAAATCTTTTAACATTCGGTTGCTATTTGAGATGATGTTAAGACCCATCGTCACCTACGCTGCAATTATGTGGTGGACAAAGGTGACGCAGATCACTGCCATCAACAAATGCAATAAATTGCATAGGCTGCTTTGCCCCTCTCTGACGGGTGCACTGCGCACCTGTCCCAACGCTGCAATGGAGTCAATCTTGAACCTGACTCCGCTGCATATCCGTATAAAAGAAGTCGCTGCCAAGAGCATTCTTAGAATTAAGCTACCGAATCAGGGCATGCTCGACTAATCAAAGACATTCTTAGCTTAGAGATCTGCACTAGATCAGATTCTATGACCAATGAACTCCTCTTTGGTGCAAAATTCAGAACACTTATCCCAGACCGAAAGGACTGGGATCCTGGCAACCCCATCAGTTACCCTCATGGCATACACTGGTATACCGACGGGTCAAAGACTGATCAGGGGGTTGGAGCCGGGATACATCGTTCCAACTCCAAAACCTCGATTGCCATGGGCATGTGGCCCACCGTTTTTAAATCCGAGGTTCATGCCATCGAGTTCTGCTGCCGTCTTATTGTCGAGAATGGGATCAGAGGAGCGAGTATTTACATCTCGGACAGCCAAGCTGCCATACTAGCCCTCTTCTCAAATAGAGTACGATCACGTATGGTGGCTGAATGCTGGAACTGCCTCTAAAGGCTGTCCAATAGAAAAAATGTTACCCTCTTCTGGGTACCTGCACACTCTGGTTTCCAAGGAAACGAGCTAGCGGATGAAGGAGCGAGGCGGGGTCATCAGCCCCCCTACATGCTCTGATCCCTTCTGTTGCTTGGGGTGGTCAACCATCTCATCCCTTGTGAAAACATGGGTAGATAGGTTGACCGAACGCTACTAGTTCCCACAACCAGGGATGAGGCAGGCTAAAGAGCTTACAAATCCCTCAGTTAATCGAAGAGCCGATTCACTCTCTAGGAGAGATCTTTATCTCCTTATTGGATACGTTTGTGGCCACCATCTGGTGAACTATCACCTCACAAAAATGCGTCTATCCTCGAATGCAGAGTGCAGGCTCTGTAAAGAGGATGACGAAACAACCAAACACATACGTTGTAATTGTCCAGCCTTGGTATGGATAAGGAGGAAACATCTGCACGTGGAAATTGCAGTTCCCGAACACATTTTCCGTTCATCGACGAAAGACCTGTTATGCTTCATAAGGGAAGCAGAGCAGCTTTTGTCAATATAGGCAGAGCTTTATAGGCACATAAGATCTTAGTGGTCGCAGTGCCTCGCGCTTTCTCTGTTGGGAGACTCCCTCTGTATAATAATAAATAATACCCGACTCATCAAGGTGCTACCGTAAATAAATGGTTCGCAGAGAAGGACGCTCGACCACTGTCTGAGCAAGAAGACTCTGAGCAGCAGCGCCTTTGATTGACATTGAGCTGAATAATGTTTGTTAATAATAATTAAACATTATAGTGGCTCTTAGCTCCTCTTAGGCTCTTAGGTCGGGCACGCAAAACCGCCCGTCGTGTGGTGCCTGTCGCTGCTGCATATCAGGCATTTTGGTGGTGCATTGCATCCTTTGCCTTGTGCCGCAACGCAAGTAGATCGATCGGTCGCCTTGTAACTGGTGCTCGGTGGACACCTACAGCAGCTCGTCGGGCGTACATTCTGAATGATGCGGCAGCGTGAGTAGCTTACGGTCACCGTGCCCGCTTTCAAGACAGAAATCGCATCAATTATGCGTAGCATCACCGTTGCTGTCTGGGTTCCATCCCGCATTTTACGCACACCGCCCACTGCATCTGGATTAAACACGATGCCCAGGAACTGGGAGGCTAGACAACCGAGGAGTTCCTCTACTGTCGTTGTCTCATCCATTCCGCTGATGGAAAGAGCCATCCTCTGCGCCCCGGTGCGAACCTCTGCCATTTCCTTCAGCGAATCCTCGATAGACCCTCTAAATTTGGGTACACTGTCTGTAGCTTTACCCTCTACCTCCAGTAGTAGCTTTCCCTGTTTTACTCTCCTGATCTTGATTACGTGCTTCTCAAAATCAATAAGGTTTGGGTCCGTTTTAGGCTTGCGGAGCATATCACCGTAAGATACTTCCCCAGTCTTATTCACAATGAGAGCCTCTGGCTCCTGGCTTTATCACTGCGTTTAGTTGGCAGCGCAATTAGCTGTTTTTGCAGCTGGATCACCTACAATAAACCGAAAATACTAAGCAAAAAACAGCTGTGCCACCGTAGATCTCGCGTTTTAAGCACGTTTCGATCGCGCGGGTAAGAGCTGTGCATATCCACTGTGCTTGTAAAGCTGATTGCCAATTATTCGGCTAATCCGAATCGATTAATTTCAAAAACTCGCGCAGCGCAACAGTTCCACGTCTAACAAGGCGGGAAAACGTTTCTTACTGAGTTATGTATGTGTGTCAATATGTCAAAAACTCGCGCAGCGCAACAGTTCCACGTCTAACAAGGCGGGAAAACGTTTCTTACTGAGTTATGTATGTGTGTCAATATGTGTGTGCCTGTTTTCAGATGTTACTGCGAGTTCTACAAGATTGAAATAGCCTTAGGAACATATGTATTTAAAAGTCGTTATTAGATAGAGTTTAAGCGAAAAGATTAGATATAACGAGAGCGGGAGTCGAGCGGGATACGACAGTGGGATACCCTTCGACCTTGTTTACGCCGAAACTCGCCGCCAAAAAGTAGGCAGCATATCGGCGTAAACAGTGCGAGAGTCACCCTAGAACTCTCGCGCTCTTTTATCCATTAGTATGTTAAGTTAGGCTTAAGTAAATGAAATAATGTACAAGAAATCAGTTTTTGAAATAAAAATAAAACGCCACGCGCCCCGCAATGTTTTTTTTATATACGAATTGTTTTCGCGTCGGTTTCTCATCCAACAGCAGGACTTCACCACTAACCTCACGATCCCCCCAAGAAGGAAGAGTTTCTACAGAGCCGCCACCACAAACATTGGTCCTTCGAGCCGGATTATATCTAAATTTTTGGACTAACGTGGCTGGATTATCATCCCCCCACTCCGCTCGAAACCAAGGAAAACGGCATCTCGTCAGGATCCCCAACAGATAAGTACTACATTTTTTACTTATCTAACATAAGAAGAGGGCTGTGTGTAATTGTTCCTGTGTGAAAAGAGAGATCTCTTCTCCTTTCTAACCTCGCGATTTGCGACCGGCATCTCTGTATGTACATATGTGCTGCATTTGTATGCATATACCTACTTACAGACGACTGCGATCTTCCAAAGTTTTCCATACATATATATGTATGAAAAGACAAATTACACACAGTTCTATCCATTGTATTTTTATTTGCAAACCTCTGCCACATATATGTATGTACCATCTCCTACCCCTTTTTTTGAACAAAGGTACATACAATCTTCGTTAATCAATTAAAAGTCGTATGTTAATGTATATAAAAGTTAAGAGTCCATAATTGTACGATACTACTACTTAATAGACTTTTGTAATATAAGCCTTAACATGCGTCATTATGAATACGTGTATATGGATGTAGCATTTTATTGGTCAAGCCCAAATGTTTTTGTTTGTGTGTGCGTTTGAATGCAAAAAATGCGTGTGCATAGAAAAAAAGAGAAGAACAACAGATGGAGCTATGCGCTCGCTTTCTCTTTCCTTTTCTTTCCTAGATGAGCAATGCAATGACGTCACAGCTTGATGGTATGTATACAAAATCAAAGCGAACAGTGTTTTTGATGAATAACGTTTGCGTTTGTATTCCGATCGGATTAAAATTTTGACGTTATATTGGATCAAATTGTTGTATCTTGTATATGTCGCTCAAAAATCCACTTAAAAATTAAACTATTGATTTGCGGGGGCGGTGGGCATGGCACCCAGGTAAACAGAAACCTTCATGCCAAATTTGGTGTCTCTAGCTTTTATAATAGCTGAGATCTGTGTTTTCATCTGGGCATCCGGACAGCAGACAGATATGGGGTAATTGTCTCGGCTTTTGTTCCAATAACTTTGTGGGGATTTCCACGCCTCCTTCTACCTGTTACATGCATTTTCACAAAGTAACTATACCCTTTTTTTAACCATTTTCAATGGTCGAAAGGTATATAAAAATGTATATATACTAGCGTGATACTTTTTGTTGGCATGCCGTCTTGAGAAAAATAACTTCTTAGCGCTTCTCTTTTACTGCCAGGGCTGGGAGGCCTATGTCACGCTGGACATACCCGTGTCGCTATGAGCTACTGTAGCTGTTTAAATCAAATATCGTAGTTTTGAGTGATATGTAATTCGCATTGACTTTTTGTTTTAATATTCACTGACTATCATCTTTTTGTATAACCTTTTATATAAACAACAATAAGCGCTGCAATTCAAGAACGTTCAATAACTTTGGCTATCTTTTAATATAAATTTTACAGCCTTAATATTTATTTATATTCTTTCCGCAAATGTTTCGATATTAAAAGTTTATATCTGAACGCTTTGGCATCAGTCTGCGCTACACTCCGATTTAATTGTGAATGCACGTTGAATTCGCTCCCTTTTATAGACAACGAGAGAGAACATATTCCCCTCTAATGCACGCGTTTTTTGCCAAAAGTAGTCGTTGATCATCTGATTTCTTTATGTGTCCTTTTTTTATCTACATTATGCGAGAGCATTGAAATAAGAAAACGGCGAAATGGAAATTGCACGTGGAAATTGCAGTTCCCGAGCACTTTGTCCGACGAAGGACCTGTTATGTTTCATAAGGGAAGCAGAGCAGCTTTTGTCAATATAGGCAGAGCTTTATAGGCACAAAAGATCTTAGTGGTCGCAGTGCCTCGCGCTTTCTCTGTTGGGAGACTCCCTCTGCATAATAATAAATAGTACCCGACTCATCAAGGTGCTACCGTAAATAAATGGTTCGCAGAAAAGGACGCTCGACGCAAGAAGACTCTGAGCAGCAGCGCCTTTGATTGACATTGAGCTGAATAATGTTTGTTAATAATAATTAAACATTATAGTGGCTTTTAGCTCCTCTTAGGCTCTTAGGTCGGGCACGCAAAACCGCCCGTCGTGTGGTGCCTGTCGCTGCTGCATATCAGGCATTTTGGTGGTGCATTGCATCCTTTGCCTTGTGCCGCAACGCAAGTAGACCGATCGGTCGCCTTGTAACTGGACGCTCGGTGGCCGTAGCATAGACACCTAAAGCATCTCGTCGGGCGTACATTCTGAATGATGCGGCAGCGTGACTAGCTTACAGTCACCGTTCCCGCTTTCAAGACAGAAATCGCGTCAATTATGCGTAGCATTACCGTCGCTATCTGGGTTCCATCCCGTATTTTACGCAGACCGCGCACTGCATCTGGATTAAGCACGATGCCCAGGAACTGGGAAGCTAGACAACCGAGGAGTTCCTCTGCTGTCGTAGTCTCATCCATTCCGCTGATGGAAAGAGCCATCCTCTACCGCCCCGTGTGAACCTCTGCCATTTCCTTCAGAGAATCCTCGATAGACCCTCTAAATTTGGGTACACTGTCTGTAGCTTTACCCTCTACCTCGAGTAGTAGCTCTCCTTGTTGTACTCTCCTGATCTTTTTTACGTGCTTCTCAAAATCAATAAGGTTTGGGTCTGTTTTAGGCTTGCGGAGCATATCACCGTAAGATACTTCACCAGTCTTATTCACAATGAGAGCCTCTGGCTCCTGGCTATATCACTGCGTTTAGTAGGCAGCGCAATTAGCTGTTTTTGCAGCTGGATCACCCACAACAAACCGAAAATACTAAGCAAAAAACAGCTGTGCCACCGTAGATCTCGCGTTTTAAGCACGTTTCGATCGCGCGGGTAAGAGCTGTGCATATCCACTGTGCTTGTAAAACTGATTGCCAATTATTAGGCTGATCCGAATCGATTAATTTCAAAAACTCGCGCAGCGCAACACTTCCACGTCTAACAAGGCGGGAAAACGTTTCTCACTGAGTTATGTGTGTGTGTCAATACGAATGTGCCTGTTTTCAGATTTAACTGCGAGTTATACAAGTTTGAAATAGCCTTAGGAACATATGTATTTAAAAGTCGTTATTAGATAGAGTTTAAGTTAAAAGATTAGATATAACGAGAGCGGGAGTCGAGCGGGATACGACAGTGGGATACCCTTCGACCTGTTTTAAAAGTAAAGAGTCCATAATTGTACGATACTACTACTTAATAGACTTTTGTAATATAAGCCTTAACATGCGTCTTTATGAATACGTGCACAAATGTTTGTG
This sequence comes from Zaprionus africanus, assembly GCA_018151435.1. Classification (NCBI taxonomy): domain Eukaryota; kingdom Metazoa; phylum Arthropoda; class Insecta; order Diptera; family Drosophilidae; genus Zaprionus; species Zaprionus africanus. The sequence continues at coordinate 6,336 of JAECXB010002106.1, forward strand.
TTTGTGTGTGCGTTTGAATTGAAAAAATGCGTGTGCATAGAAAAGAAGAGAAGAACAACAGGTGGAGCTACGCGCTCGCATATTCTTTCCTTTTCATTCCTACGTGAGCATTGCAATGACGTCACAGCTTGCTGGACTATTACAAAATCAAAGTGAACAAGGTTTTTGTTTAATAACTTCTGTGTGTGATTTTTGACGTTATGTTGGTACGATACTACTACTTAATAGACTTTTGTAATATAAGCCTTAACATGCGTCTTTATGAATACGTGTATATTAGGCTGTCCCTTATATGGCAAAAATTTTTTTTTTTTAGGATTTCGAAACGCATACCCTCCAATTTTTTTATAAATGCTAAAATGTACTTAAATATGAAATTTCATATCTGTAGCATGATTGCAACCCGTGCCGACCGAGCTCTAAAGTTTAACAAAAAATGGTGTTTGGGTCTGACATTTTGGTTTGATCCAAAACTAATTAAAATGCAACAATAAAATAAATATGAGTTAAACTAAAAAATATCAATACAAACTTTTATTTAAATACAAATTATAATAATAATGATTAAGGGTAACTTTTCTTCAGTGTAGTTTTTTTACAGTCTGGATACAGATTTCTGTGTTCCTGAACACAACGAAACAAAAACTGTTTTTGCTCTTCTTCAGCCGTGATAAGACCATTAAAATCTTGCATTAATTTAACAGCTCTTTCAGCAGTGTCATTTACGACCTTCAAACGACTTAACCGTCTTCTAGCTTTCAAAAAAGCAGGATTGTCACCCCACGAAGATACGTCTTCCCGAAGAAAACTGTCGTCGATCTGTAGTCGAGATAGAAATCGTTTGCTTCTTTGAGTCACAAAATCATCCAGCGTCATATCTGAAATAAAGAAAAAAACCATCAAAATAAGCAAAAACTAAACCACAAAACTTTGAAAAAGAAACAAGAAAATATTAAGTACTTACCAAACAAATTTTGCGTAATTTCTTCCTTCGATGGGACAAAGCGTTTAGAGGAATCTGAACTTTCGTCTCTGATTAAATTATTAATCATTTTTGTCTTGGTTTCGGTATCAACTTCTTCATCAAAGAGTGATAATATGACTGTTTCTTCACACAAATACCATAAATGATGAATAAACTTGCTTATGGATGCCTTGGAAATTGTAAGGTCTACTTTTTCATATTCTTTTAGAGCTTTCAAAAAGGACAAGTCTTGGTTAGGTGCTTTAACTGCCATTGTACATTCGAGCCAAGGTTTGGTATACAAGGTGACGATGAATAAACAAACATCTTGTAGAGCATTTTTGTCCTTTGCAGTAATTTGAAGTTGCGATTGAAGCAAACATATTTTTATAGAATAGATTGCTTTCGCCATCCATCGCGCTTGATGCAAAGCTCCGGGGGGCCTGAGCTTTAGTTTATTCTCTGTGTCTCCTCCTAAGAACACAACGCATAGTTCAACCAATTCGCGGTAATCGTCTCTAACAAAAGATTTTTCCAGTTCAGTCTTATAAAAACTTAACAAAGATGTAATGTTTGTCTTAGCAATATGTGCTTTAACGAAATTTAGAGGTGACTCAATGTTATCAGTGTTAATATTTTTCCAATTATCTCTTAACTTTTTGAAAATTGGAATATCTGGGCTACTTGTAATATGCTTTACCTTGGTTTCAAAAACAGCTTTAAGGACCAACTCATAAACATGATGACGACAAGCAAAAAGCAGCAATTCCCTTTCTAAAGTCTGCTCCAAAATAGCACAAGCTCCACTGAAACGGCCAGTATTGGAAGCTGTTGTATCGCAGCACATTATCTGTACTTTGTCATGGAGGGTCCAGTCAAAGAGAGCAGTTGAAATGGCTTTAGCTTGATGTTTTCCAGAAGAACTTTCTAAATTCGGTACTGCAAGAAGCTGTTCTCTATCGTCAAATGAAGCAATAATTGGCAAGCGTTCTTCTTTTGAACTTCGTACATCCAATCCAGGTAATAGTTTTCCATCCCAATGAACTATGACTACGTCAGGCAAATTATTCTGAAAATCTGTTTTTATTGCTTCTGCCCTGGATTTTCTCGCTTGAGTACGAACTCGCTGAATCGAGGATTTGTTTATAGGGAAATCATCGCCGTTCAGACCAAGCGCTTCTACAACCGCATGGAGAATGTAAACTGAGTCCCTTATGCTTAATTGGCATCGATCTAAAGCTGCTACCAGTTTAGGAGTTATAAAACTTTTCGTGCCTCTTTGAAAACTTTTTTCAGGGCAAGGAATCTGAGTACTAAGTTCAGAGTTTGAAATCTGATCCTCATCCGAATTCTCAAGACATTCCAAGTTATCTATCGAAGAAGTAGATGCAACAGCCAATAACTCTCTTTGCTTTATCTTTCTTTCCTCTTCTTCCAATCGTCTCTGCCTAACTCTTTCTTCTTTCTCCGCCAATTTTTTGTCGATTCCACCTAAGCATCCCGGTCGACCTGGCTCTCTCTGTTTCCTTAAGAAATCTTTGTCTTCCTCTATCTTGATTCTGTCAAAGGCATCTGCATGTGCAATATCAAATAAGTTATCAAGGTCTTTTACAAAATTATTTTCACGATTCTTGAAAGTCAACTGAGTTTTCTTACAGTTTTTTTGCAGCTCCCTCCAAACATGATATAAATTAATAAGTTTCTTCACGCAATTAGGGATTGCCTTCGTAGGAATTCTGGCTTTTTCCCAAAATATAATGCACTCTCTTATAACAAGATTCGCACTTTCACTAACAGTCAGCTTGACTTCACGAATATTGTAAAATAAAACGGAGAGAACTTGTCGATTAGATGGTAATTTTGCACCATTTATCTGGTGGCTTGGCAGTCCGATAAGGAAAATATTTTGTTTATCACTTCGTAATTCCACAGACATGTTCACAAAATAAACAACAACGCACTAAAAATGTTAGAAATCACTTATGAAATCACAATTGAAACTCGCAGTAACAGGTCGCCGCGCTGCTCCCGCGCAACTTGTATGGACAAGTTAAAAACTCAAGTCGGCACGGGTTATCGTTTATAAATCGGGCTAATATTTATTTCTAGACTATATTAGGTCCATACGAAACTTTTTAGAAGGTATGCATAAAAATATATTAAAGTTGAATTTTAAGGGACACCCTAGTGTATATGCATGTAGCATTTTTTTGGTCAAGCCCAAATGTTTGTGTTTGTGTGTGCGTTTGAATGCATAAAATGCGTGTGCATAGAAAAGAAGAGAAGAACAACAGATGGAGCTACTCGCTCGCTTTCTCTTTCCTTTTCTTTCCTAGATGAGCAATGCAATGACGTCACAGCTTGATGGTCTGTATACAAAATCAAAGGGAAAAGGTTTTTTGATAAATAACGTTTGCGTTTGTATTCCGATCGGATTGAAATTTTGACGTTATGTTGGATCAAATTGTTGTATCTTGTATATGTCTCTCAAAAATCCACTTAAAAATTAAACTATTGATTTGCGGGGGCGGAGGGCGTGGCACCCAGGTAAACAGAAACCTTCATGCCAAATTTGGTGTCTCTAGCTTTTATAATAGCTGAGATCTATGTTTTTATCTGGGCATCCGGACAGACAGACAGACATGGCTTTATTGTCTTAGCTAGTGTTCCAATAACTTTGTGGGGATTCCCACGCCTCCTTCTACCTGTTACACGCATTTTCACAAAGTAACTATACCCTTTTTTGACCATTTTCAATGGTAGAAAGGTATATAAAAATGTATATATACTAGCGTGATACTTTTTGTTGGCATGCCGCTTAGAGAAAACTAACTTCTTAGCGCTTCTCTCTTACTGCCAGGGCTGGGAGGCCTATGTCACGCTGGACATACCCGTGTCGCTATGAGCTACTGTGGCTGTTACCACTACATTTCTTCGGTCTGCAACTTTAAAACTCCGATAACTATAGCTCTCAGCTATTGTGGTGCGTTTCAAGGCCGTATTTAATGTCAGTGTTTTCCGCCCAGTGTATAGTTTTGTAGCTACTGGAGCTCCTTATGAACGCGACCGGCATGGCTTATAGTTGACAGCGTGGAAACATTATTGAAGGCCGGCCGTGTTTAAATCAAATATCGTAGTTTTGAGTGATATGTCATTCGCATTGACTTTTTGTTTCAATATTCACTGACTATCACCTTTTTGTATATTTTCATAATGACTTCGCGTTTGATGGCAAAGGTAAACAACAATAAGCGCTGCAATTCATGAACGTTCAATAACTTTGGCTTTCTTTTAATATAAATTTTACAGCCTTTATTAATAACAATTTTTAATTTATTTATATATATTCTTTCCGCAAATGTTTCGATATTAAAAGTTTATATCTGAGCGCTTTGGCATCAGTCTGCGCTACACTCCGATTTAAATGTGAATGCACGTTGAATTCGCTCCTTTTATAGACAACGAGAGAGAACATATTCCCTTCTAATTCACGGTATTAGAACGTTTTTTGCCAAAAGTAATCGTTGATCAAGACGACGGCTAAATGGGAATTTTCATTTGAGTGCGGCGACTTAGTTAAAAGCTTTTTGATAGTTGGAGTTTAAGAGAGCTTGTCAGTGCAAGCTAGAAAACGGCCATTACAATACACAGCCACAAAAAATTCCATAGATACATACACTTGCCCATCGCACATGAGCATTGCAATGACGTCACAGCTGGCTGGTCTGTATACAAAATCAAAGCGAACAAGGTTTTTGTTTAATAACTTCTGTGTTTGTTGTTCGATCGGATTGACACTATGTTGGTATTATAATTAGCTAAGTATAGTCTTACTCAGAATGTTGTATCTTTTATATTTCGCTCGCAAATCAGCATAAAAGATGAAATTATTGATTTGTGTGGGCGGGGGGCGTGGCAACCAACATTTGAAATAAACTTCACCTGTCCCGGATCAACAAAAACCTTCATGCCAAATTTGGTGTCTCTAGCTTTTATAATAGCTGAGATCTGTGTGTTCATCTGGACATCCAGACATCCGGACAGGCAGACAGACATGGCTCAATCGACTTGGCTAGTGATCCTGAGCAAGAATATATATACTTTGTGGGGTCTCCCACGCCTCCTACTGCCTGTTACATACATTTGCACAAAGTTAGTATACCCTTTATTGACCATTTTCAATGGTCGAGCGTAAAACAAATAATTATGTATATCACCTGAACTCATCCGCCTGCTTCGGCCACAATAACAAGTCAGCCTACTCCGATGATTTTTAAATATTCCAACGAAAAAGTCAAAACTTCTAATGTAGCGCAAATTGTCGGCTGATGTTTTCCCATGCACAATGCACTGAAGAGAATGCATAGTATCATGTAAACATAGAAGAGAGCCTTACATGATGTGTCCCAAAAATAATTTTATTTTATGGAGTTGATTCCTTTAATATTTTATTATTATGATCTTACGCCCTTTTAGTTTTTACAATGTGCTTTCCCCGCTCTCTTAACCGAGAGTGACGCTCTCTTCTCTCGTGTTTCACTACACTATCCTATCGATAGGGATTCCGATAACTTAATAAACTTATGATAGTATATCGCTAAGATCACACTTGATAACATACGGCTTAACAGAATAGAGTATATCTTAACAGCTCGGCCATTCTGACATTTTGATCGACCCGATCAAGGCTGTACAATATGTAAAATCTTTTATATGATGAATTGAATGTTATAGTAAAATAAATAATAGTTAGTAAATGCGGTTACAATTCTGAATCACTTTCGACATTGACTCTCCAATACCCATTCTCTTAATCTAGATGCTTCTAAAATACCTTCATACGGCATTTGTGTTACTGGACAATTTTTTATATCTCTTACAAGGTATCCGTCATTTGGTAAAACCTTTTTTATAACATATGGGCTTTATATTTTGCTATAAATTTTTTATTTGTCCCAATAGTTGTATCGATGTTTCGAACCACCACAAAATCGTTACAGGAAAATTTCTCATGAACAACAACATTGCTGGTGTTTGGTTCGTTATCGAGTGAACGGAATTATTAACTGCGTATTCAACTTTGGTTAATAGTTAGTACCAATCAGAATGCTGAATTGGTTCCGAGATTTTAGAAATCATCGACTTAATAATTCTGTATATTCGCTCGACCTAGCCATTGGCCTGAGGGGAGGCAGTTGCTACTTTAACATGTTCAATATTGTTATTCAATAGAAATTCTGAAAATTCTAAATAGGTTAAACAACTTCCTCTATCACTTCAAAATACTATATTTATAAAGGAAGCCCTTTAGGTCAATCGTAGTTTTACTATTCTCCGGATAAAACTTTATACACTTCGTAAATGCGTTTACTACTACAAGTATATGTTTTTTCCTTGAAGCGATTGACGGAAGGGGGCCAAAATGATCAACGTGAAGTGTGTCAAACGGAATTGGAATAATTCGCATGACGCGGAACTGAATACATGATGCACTTAAAGCAATTGGTTATGAAATCTCGAACTTTTTGTCCATGTTAAAAAACCAATAGTAACGTTTAATTTCTGCAACTACTTTTGCTGACCCAAGATGACATAGATTTTCATATTTTCCATTTCGGAAGGTACATATAAAAGCAATGCTCCATCATTAGTTTTACGATACACAATTCCATCATCCAGCTCGAAATTCTTTACTGAGCCCGATTCTAAATTATCCCTTAACTGTAAAGTAACATTATCACGATTTTGGGTTATTTTATTTGATTGTCAATGCTATCTTCCTCAGTTACGGAAACAGTAATATTAAAATCTGCTAAGTTCGGAAGATTGGCGTTAGGATCAAAGAGTGTACTTAAGGCGTCTACATGAATTAAATGTAAGGATTAGTGCCTTACGGTCTGTTTTTATACCCATATTTTGAGCCCACATTTTTTTCTATTATTCTTTTATTTTAGTTTATATATAATAACTTACTATTTTTATTTAGTTTTAAGTGTTACCATGAAGGTATTCAAGAAAAATAAGCCGTGCAAGTGCCTACAAGAAGAAGAAGAAGTCAAGCGAGAAGCCGCCAAGAGCACACCGAGCCACAACAACACAAGGAACTGGGAAGAAGAACAACCGCCACGAGATCCAGACCAACGTGAAAATAAAACAGGGGTGAGCAAACGACCAAAGCCAGGAAAATTTAGTAAGGCAAGCTAGGGAGAAATAAAACCAAAGAACAGCGCAGGCTACGGTGGTGGTAGGGAAATGTTTGAGAAAATAAGGAAATAAAAATAAAGTGAATAAAAAAACAACAACAGCGATTATGATTTATCTTGAGCATCGAGGCAAAGTGCGGGAGTGCTATATGCGTGAGCCTGGTGCACCGATATCTACGACTGTGCCAAGGGTTCCGCTAAGTATGAAAGCAGGGATTAACCGCATCGTACCTATGCCGAACTTTTGGAACAGACACATGCCAGTGAACTTGGACGCCTATAACCAGACTCCAAGGTCAACTGGGCAGCGAAAGTGGATACGAGGTACCAGTGGAAATGCTATAGCTCGCCCCGTACTGGCGCCATTACCTAGCCAGTCGGCGTAGCCACGGAAATATTAATTTAAGTCAAAATGACTCGGTATTCACCGAGGTATGGTCCGATTCTCTTTCCTCCTATGTCCTAGGAAATCACTTTTCCGCTCTAAAAGAGCCCACATTCCAAGTTTCAGGTATCCGCACTTTATAAATGTTCTGTAAAGTGACCCTGGGCAAGAGTTTACCCCAGCCGCCAAAAGCTTCCTAGCAGATGGCGCCCAAGCAGGGACTCTGAGACGAGAGAAGGAATTGTGTCCTTGGTGGCCTAAAGAACCACTACAGGAGCGCGAAAAGTGAGTCAGTGCGTCGGTACAAATCATCGACGATAGCTTATGTACATATGTTAAGAAATGTGGTGGGGGTGAGGTTGAAGTAGAAAAAGAAGACCAAGGAAAAGTAAAAGTAACAAATAGGGAAAACGGACGAAAAAAAAGGGGGATACAAAGGAGTCGGACGCTGCAGGACAGCGCAGATCGTCGTTTTCGCCAGGAGAACAACAACAGCAAGGGCGTAATGGTTGTCTCCGGGACTCGTGCTTCTGGGTCACCCAAAAACATAATAGGACCCGAAGCCAAGCATAACGGTTCGGGGCGGTCGGCCAGAGTATATAGGGCCATCCGCCAGCGCAGAGAAGGCACTCAGTCTCCAGCTTCAGAGCAGTGTACATCTCCAGTCAACTTCTCCAGTGAACAAAGAAAATAAAAGATACGACCAGCAGCAGTTAACAAGGACACACGCACAGGATTCAACGAGCAAGGATAACAAGGCATGGATACAATGATCATAGAGGCACGACCAGCAGCAGGAAACGGGGACACAAACAGGATTCAACGAACAAGTATAACAAGGCACATGGTACACAATCATAGAGGCAGGACCAGCAGCAGACAACAAGGACACACGCACAGGATTCAACGAACAAGGATAACAAGGCACAGGATACACAATGATAGAGGCACGACCAGCAGCAGACAAGAAAGACACACGCACAGGATAAAACAAGCAAGGATAACAATGCACAGGATACAACGATCATAGAGGCATGACCAGCAGCAGGCAACGAGGACACGCGCGCAGGATACAACGAGCATGGATAACAAAACACAGGATACAATGATTTTTGAGGCACAACCCACAGCGGACAGGATACACGCACCGGATTCAACGTACCAGGACTACAAGAATAAACCATGGTAGGCGTACGATGGGTGTCCTACAGGAGGAAGATAGAACTGGAAAATTTTGCCGACGAGTTCGGTTTTGAGCGGGAAAGTACCGTCGAAGAGCTACGTGCGCGCTTAGCTGCCTTCATTGGCAGAAAGGACCATCCTCCGGCCATATTCCAGCGCCTCGAAGCCTTGGAGGCAGAGTATGGCCCCAATCCCAGTCCAGATCGACGACCACGCACGCGTCGAACGCCAGGAGCAATCGGAAGGATCTTCATTTGCCTAAACGGCGGATCGCATGCGAAGGTAGGGGATCACCTTCGATGGCACTTCGGACCCGTTACGATTCATCGAGCGTCTGGAGGAGCGGTCGGCATCGTACGGAGTCAACACCGAGTACATGCCCGAAGCGATTCCCGAACTATTGGAAGGGACAGTCTAGGATTGGTTCCGGACGAGCGGACTGCAAGGCGGAACTTGGAAGACCTTCCGGGCAGAGTTTTTAGACTTCTTCTTGCCGCCTAGATATTTCCAACGGCTGGAACACGAAATCAGGGTACGACACCAGCAGCCAAACGAGGCGTTTAAGACATATCTCCTGGAGACCTGGTGGCATCGGCAATTGAGGTAGCCACGGCTGAAGGTGTCCAGGAGGTTGTGATCGGCACTGCCTACTTCCCGGGTGACGTGGATGACGTTCCCCCCACAGAGATTCAGCGGCTGGTGGATCTCTGCCGCCAACACAACAAGCCGCTCGTGATCAGCTGTGATGCCAATGCGCATCACATGTGGTGAGTCCCTTTTAGAGTATCTATTGTGCTGTCAATTAGATGTTGCTTACATCATTAATGCCATTAGGGAAGAGGTTTTGGACTTTACCCTAACTGGCGGGTCACAGACGAAGCCACCTTGTCGGACCATCAGCACATAATGTTCGACCTACCTGGCCAAGTCGAGATCCGTCAGAGTTCCTTATGGCCCAAAAAGACCATTTGGGACCTTTTTCAAGCTTTTGTGGCTTTTAAAGCAGACTTGTTGATCAGCAATTCAAATTCTATCAGTGAGATAGAACTTGCTGCCAGCCTGCTTCAAGATGTGCTAATCACATCGTTCGAGGACAGCTCTGTTCGGAAGACCTTGATGGTCAAACGAAAAGTTCCATGGTGGAACGAGGAAGGGAGGAGAGGGAAGGTTAGAAGCCTATTCAATAGGGCCAGATCTAACCGCGTCAGTTGGAACGTCTTTAGGGACACTAACTAATTATAATAAAATCATTAGACGTGCTAAACGCGATGCATGGCGCAACTACTGTGGTAGCATTGAATCGGTGCTAGAGGCAGCGAGACTGCACAAAGTATTAGCCAAAGGGTCGTCTAATGGTATTGGGCTTCTTAAAAGGGCAGACGGCTCTTTCACTCAAGATCGGAGGGAAGCACTTGACCTTCTACTTCAAGGCCACTTCCCATGTTTGGTGGCGAACCCAGATCTATCGAGTCAAGATGACGTCACCATGTCACCGGACTCACGTGGATCTAGTTTGTTAGCAACCATCTTCGACCCCGATAAGGTCAAATGAGCTGTAGATTCCTTCGCTCCCTTCAAAGCCCCAGGGGGCGATCAAATTTTTCCAGCCCTTTTACAGACCAGCCTGGATCACATTCTCGATCCGCTGGTCGGCCTTTTTAGAGGTCGCCTTCCACAAACAAGTAAATAAAATCAAAGGAGCCCTCGCAACCAATAACATTGCTCTGTGCTCTTTTCTTGATATAGAGGGTGTTTTTAATAATACCGGCTACGGTTCAATATCTGCTGCGCTGGAGTGCAGAAATATTGCCCGTCCCCTAATCCGATGGATTGAGGCTATGCTCAAACACCGGATTATTTCCTCTACCTTGGACACCACGACTGCTTACATTAGTGCGGTTAAAGGATGGGGTCTTATCCCCATTACTCTAGTCTCTAGTAGTTGATGAACTACTAAGTATTCTTGCAGTACAGGGCGTAGAACCAATTGACTAAGCTGACGACCTGGCTCTAGTAGTGAACGGGAAATTTGCCAACACTGTGACAGAGCTAATCCAATCTGCCCTGAACACGGTTAGCAGATGGTGCGAAGATGTAGGTATTAGTATCAATCCTCAAAAAGCAATTATCGTTTCCTTCAATAAACGCTTTTCCACTGGTATAGGTCAATTGTAGATTGGCGGATCTCCCGTGGGTCTTTCCAGCGAGGTCAATTATCTAGGGGTTACTCTTGATAAAATATTAAACTGGAATTCCAACCTAAACAACACCCTATCAAAGGCAACTCATGCTGTGTGGGCATGTAGAAGATTCTTTGGTAGAACCTGGGGTCTCAAATCTTTTAACATTCGGTTGCTTTTTGAGATGATGGTAAGACCCATCGTCACCTACGCTGCAATTGTGTGGTGGACAAAGGTGACGCAGGTCACTGCCATCAACAAATGCAATAAATTGCATAGTTACCCTCATGGCATACACTGGTATACCGACGGGTCAAAGACTGATCAGGGGGTTGGAGCCGGGATACATGGTCCCAACTCCAAAACCTCGATTGCCATTGGCAAGTGGCCCACCGTTTTTCAATCCGAGGTTCATGCTATCGAGTTCTGCTGCCGTCTGATTGTTGAGAAGGGGATCAGAGGAGCGAGTATTTACATCTCGGACAGCCAAGCTGCCATACTAGCCCTCTTCTCAAATAGAGTTCGATCACGTATGGTGGCTGAATGCTGGAACTGCCTCCAAAGGCTGTTCAATAGAAATGAAGTTACCCTCCTCTGGGTACCTGCACACTCTGGTTTCCAAGGCAACGAGCTAGCGGATGAACTAGCGAGGGCGGGGTCATCAGCCTCTTGCATGCTCTAAACCCTTCTGTGGCGTGGGGTGGTCAACCATCTCATCCCTTGTGGGAAGCTGGGCAGACAGGTTGACCGAACGCTACTGGTTCCCACAACCAGGGATGAGGCAAGCTAAAGAGCTTACAAATCCCTCGGTTAATCGAAGAGCAGATTCACTCTCTACGAGAGCTCTCTATCTCCTTGTTGGCTACGTTAGTGGCCACCATCTGGTGAACTATCACCTCACAAAAATGCGTCTATCCTCGCATGCAGAGTGCAGGCTCTGTAAAGAGGACGACGAAACCACCAAACACATACTATGTGATTGTCCAGCCTTGGTATGGATTAGGAGGAAACATCTGCACGTGGAAATTGCAGTTCCCGATTTTCCGTTCATCGACGAAAGACCTGTTATGCTTCATTAGGGAAGCAGAGCAGCTTTTGTCAATATAGGCAGAGCTTTATAGGCACATAAGATCTTAGTGGTCGCAGTGCCTCGCGCTTTCTCTGTTGGGAGACTCCATCTGTATAATAATAAATAATACCCGACTCATCAAGGTGCTACCATAAATAAATGGTTCGTAGAGAACCTGAACCCTCTGAGCAAGAAGACTGTGAGCAGCAGCGCCTTTGATTGACATTGAGCTGAATAATGTTTGTTAATAATAATTAAACATTATAGTGGCTCTTAGCTCCTCTTAGGCTCTTAGGTCGGGCACGCAAAACCGCCCGTCGTGTGGTGCCTGTCGCTGCTGCATATCAGGCATTTTGGTGGTGCATTGCATCCTTTGCCTTGTGCCGCAACGCAAGTAGATCGATCGGTCGCCTTGTAACTGGTGCTCGGTGGACACCTACAGCAGCTCGTCGGGCGTACATTCTGAATGATGCGGCAGCGTGAGTAGCTTACGGTCACCGTGCCCGCTTTCAAGACAGAAATCGCATCAATTATGCGTAGCATCACCATCGCTATCTGATTCCATCCCGCATTTTACGTAGACCGCGCACTGCATCTCTGTTAAACACGATGCCCAGGAACTGGGAAGCTAGACAACCGAGGAGTTCCTCTGCTGTCGTAGTCTCATCCATTCCGCCGATGGAAAGAGCCATCCTCTGTGCCCCCGTGCGAACCTCTGCCATTTCCTTCAGCGAATCCTCGATAGACTCTCTAAATTTGGATACACTGTCTGTAGCTTTACCCTCTACCTCGAGTAGTAGCTCTCCCTGTTGTACTCTCCTGATCTTTTTTACGTGCTTCTCAAAATCAGTAAGGTTTGGGTCCGTTTTAGGCTTGCGGAGCAAATCACCGTAGTATACTTCACCAGTCTTATTCACAATAGAGCCTCTGGCTCCTTGCGCAAGCGCTTAGGCTTCACCTGGACTACTCCTGTTTGCTAGCGTCCTTAACAACAGCCGCATAGCTGGCCGAAATTGGCTCCTCTGGTATTGTTGTCGCCCGTTTTGAGCTCTTGTCTTATCGGAGGCTTCACTATAGGAGGCTTCACTGAATGGTCCTTCACTAACGTCCATTTTGCGCAAGTTGCAGATGGGATGTCAAGTTTCGTTCCAAATGCTGACCACAATGTTAATTTTGGCAAAAATGATCCTCAAGCCCTCGTTTTAAATCCCTGACAAGTCAAGTGGCCGAATTGGCGACCCGAATGGGTAATTAGACGCTATATTTTGCACGTCGGCACGCTGATGAGATCAGCTAACTTCTTCTGACCTGCAGAATTAGATGCTGCAGAGGCCAAGCTAGTCGCCTCCACAGCACCGCGATTGCTTGGTATCGCCGCCGTCCTTTGTGGGTCCGTTTGAACCCTCAAAACGCCTGGAACAGGCGTTTGCGTTTGAAATTTTGACGTTATGTAATTGTATCTTGTATATGTCGCTCAAAAATCCACTTAAAAAATTAAACTATTGATTTGCGGGGGCGGTGGGCGTGGCACCTAGGTAAACAGAAACCTTCATGCCAAATTCGGTGTCTCTAGCTTTAATGATAGCTGAGATCTGTGTTTTCATCTGGGCATCCGGACAGACAGACAGACAGACATGGCTTAATCGTCTCGGCTAGTGTTCCAATAACTTCGTGGGGATTCCCACGCCTCCTTCTACCTGTTACATGCATTTTCACAAAGTAAGTATACCCTTTTTTGACCATTTTCAATGGTCGAAAGGTATATAAAAATGTATATATACTAGCGTGATACTTTTTGTTGGCATGCCGCCTTGAGAAAAATAACTTCTTAGCGCTTCTCTTTTACTGCCAGGGCTGGGAGGCCTATGTCACGCTGGACATACCCGTGTCGCTATGAGCTACTGTGGCTGTTACCACTACATTTCTTCGGTCTGCAACTTTAAAACTCCGATAACTATAGCTCTCAGCTATTGTGGCGCGTTTCAAGGCCCTATTTAATGTCAGTGTTTTCCGCCCAGTGTATAGTTTTGTAGCTACTGGAGCTCCTTATGAACGTGACCGGCATAGCTTATAGTTGACAGCGTGGAAACATTATTTAAGGCCGGCCGTGTTTAAATCAAATATCGTAGTTTTGAGTGATATGTCATTCGCATTGACTTTTTGTTTCAATATTCACTGACTATCACCTTTTTGTATATTTTCATAATGACTTCGCGTTTGATGGCAAAGTTAAACAACAATAAGCGCTGCAATTCATGAACGTTCAATAACTTTGGCTTTCTTTTAATATAAATTTTACAGCCTTTATTATAAACAATTTTTAATTTATTTATATATATTCTTTCCGCAAATGTTTCGATATTAAAAGTTTATATCTGAACGCTTTGGCATCAGTCTGCGCTGCACGTTGAATTCGCTCCCTTTTATAGACAACGAGAGAGAACATATTCCCTTCTAATTCACGGTATTAGAACGTTTTTTGCCAAAAGTAATCGTTGATCGTCTGATTTCTTTATGTGTCCTAATTTTATCTAGATTATGCGAGAGCATTGAAATAAGACGATGGCGAAATGGGAATTTTCATTTGAGTGCGGCGACTTAGTTGAAAGCTTTTTGAAAGTTGGAGTTCAAGAGAGCTTATCAGTGCAAGCTAGAACACGGCCACTACAATACACACCCTTAAACAATTCCATAGACACATACACTTGCCCATCGCACTTAGAATAAAGGACAACAGCAACAGTCGAGCGGCACGCGACAGTTGGATACCCTTCGACCTTTTTGAAACGTAAAGAGTCAATAATTGTACTCGTACAATACTTCTACTTAACAGAAATATCGTAACGTCAGCCTTTGCGTGTATCATTTCATTGGTCAAGCACAATACATACGTATGTGTGTGTGTGCGTTTGAATGCAAAAAATTAGTGTGCACAGAAAAAAAGAGAAGAAGAACAGATGGCGCTACGCGCTCGCATTCTCCTTCCTTTATATACGAGGGTCGTTTGATAAGTCCGTGACTTTTTGAATAAAATATATTTTTTTCGTCAAAGAAGCGTTTTATTTCTCAACATAATCTCCTTTTAGCTCTATACATTTAGTCCAGCGTTTTTCCAATTTTTTTATTCCTTCCAAATAATAGGTTTTCTCAAGGCCCTCAAAATAGTCGTTTGTTTC
The DNA here is from genome assembly GCA_018151435.1 of Zaprionus africanus. Classification (NCBI taxonomy): domain Eukaryota; kingdom Metazoa; phylum Arthropoda; class Insecta; order Diptera; family Drosophilidae; genus Zaprionus; species Zaprionus africanus. The sequence goes on from JAECXB010002106.1 coordinate 21,495, forward strand.
TGTGATGACCTCTTCATTTGACCCGAATCTCTTACCGCCGAGCCATTTCTTCATGTTTGGAAACAAAAAATAGTCACAGGGGGCTAAATCTGGAGAATATGCTGGATGGGGTAGCAGTTCGTAGCCCAATTTATGAAATTTTGCCATGCTGACTACACACGTGTGCACCCGTGCATTGTCCTGATGGAACAGCACTTTTTTTCGCCAAATGCGGTCGTTTCTGCTTCAAATCAATATCGAATCTGTCCAAAAGCTCTGAATAATATTCGCCGGTGATCGTTTTACCCTTTTCAAGGTAATCGATGTGAATGATACCTTGTGCATCCCAAAAAACTGTGGCCATGACCTTGTTGGCCGACAGACCCACCTTGGCCTTCTTTGGTGCACGTTCACCCGGAGAAACCCACTGTCTTGATTGTTCTTTGGTCTCTGGTGTGGTGTGGTGGATCCATGTTTCGTCTACGGTAACGAAACGGCGCAAAAATTCGTTTGGATTGCGGTTGAACATCGCCAAACACTCCTTTGAAATGGTCACACGGTTGCGCTTATGGTCGTGTGTGAGCAATCGCGGCACCCATCGCGCGGAAAGCTTTTTCATGTCCAAATATTCATGTAAAATGTGATGTACCCGTTCAGTTGAGATGCCTACAGCCTCAGCTACCTCACGCACTTTCATTCTCCGATCATCCAATATCATTCCATGGATTTTGTCGACGATTTCTGGCATGACGACCTCTTTTGGGCGACCTGAACGTTCGGCATCACTTGTACTGGTACGACCACAACGGAACTCAGTAAACCATTTCTTAACCATTGAAATTGATGGTGCAGAGTCCCCATAATATTTATCAAGTCTTTCCTTGGTTTCGGTGATGGATTTTTTACGCAAAAAATAATGCTTAATTAGCACACGAAATTCACTTTTTTCCATTTTCGTTAAAATTCACGAGATCGTCTGCTTTCAATGCCTATAAAACGCAAACCAAAAAACGCAGCTTTCTCAAAATTTTACAGTCAGCTGTTAATCGATAACTGCTGACAGGAGCAGTGTTGTATTTAGAGCAGGTGCGCGGCAAATACAAAAAGTCACGGACTTATCAAACGACCCTCGTACCCTTCGACCATTGAAAATGGTCAAAAAAGGGTATACTAACTTTGTGCAAATGTATGTAACAGGCAGAAGGAGGCGTGGGAGACCCCACAAAGTGTATATATTCTTGCTCAGGATCACTAGCCAAGTCGATTAAGCCATGTCTGTCTGTCTGTCCGGATGTCTGGGTGTCTTGCAATATTGGTTGGAAGAGTTATCTTATGAGTTAAGTTACTTTTTACGGTGTTGCTTAAATTAACTTAGAGGTAAAGGAGTGTTAAAAAGGAGTGTTAAATTAAGTGTTAAAAATGCGATCATGTTTCGTTTCATAAGAGAGCACGAATTATTCGTGCGTGTAAATTATAGTAAAGTGTAAATTATAGTAAAGTGTTTTTAAAGAGTGTATGAGTTTGCAAGAGTGTAAAAGGGTGTATCGTGTAGTGAAAGCCCGTGAAACGTACACGTACAACGATCCGGTGCCATTCTAGTTCGTAGTGTACACACTCTCTTCCCCGTGAACGGACGTGTTTTTTTCTGCGCTTCGATTTTTTCGCGTTTTTATTAAAAACAACCGGTGTTATATAAATCTTTTTTTTAAACCGATCTTCTTTTCATAGCCCGTTCACGACGCGTGTGCATGCCTTTCAAATTAGTCAAACTAATCTTTGTTTGCTAATTTTATATTTTTTGTACATTGGTTCTGCTCCTCTGGTGCTCTGTTTACATCTTTACTCTTTTCGGTAAGCAACGTTGTTGTTAGTGGCTCACCGCTATTACTCTCTTTCTTAGCTATCCTAATTCTTTGAGCGCGCCTAAGCATCTCTCACGCTTTGCCGCTCTCTCTACTGCACTGTTGTTGTTTGATCGTTTTTGCTCTCTCTGTTCTCTGCCTTTTGCGCGCGCCAATTTCTTTTTCTTGCGTACATACCTCTTTTTCTTGTTTTTATTTTGTTTTCTTTGCGGCTGTTTTGATTTGTTACAGTAGGTGTCCTTTATAATGGACGCATTGATTTGTTTTAAAAAATCCTGCCTTAAGCAGGTGACGGCTGCCCAGCCAAGCATTTCGTGTTGGCTATGTGATAACGTAGTACACGCGAGGTATGCCGGTTTTTCTGGCCCGACGGCTGATGCCGTAGCCAAGCGCACTGGGTTGCGTTATTGCTGCGATACTACCTTGATCAAAAAGTTCCCGGAATTTATTCAGAAAATTAAAAATACAAGATTATACATCAAAATCGATATTGTCCCCTTCAAAGTACTCCCCATCGACTGCAACGCACTTATGCCAGCGCTTGATCCAATCCTTGAAACATTTTTCATATTCAATTTGCGGTATGGCCATCAAAGCCATCTTCGATTTTTCCATGGTTTCATCCCGGGTGCTGAAACGTGTTCCACGGAGCGGTTTCTTGAGTCGACCGAATAGGAAAAAGTCGCAGGGAGCCAAGTCAGGAGAATTCGGTGGTTGTTGAATGGTATTCGTTCCGTTTTTAGCCAAATGTTCACGGATAATGATGGCATTGTGCGACGGTGCGTTATCGTGGTCCCGATTCCGGGAACTTTTTGATCAGCTCCCTATAATTGACCAGACAGGTACGCCAAAGACACAGCCGGTAATGTCGTTCACCAAAACCCCGATGGTAACGAGATCTGCGGCTAAATCAATTTCGATTCCCGAAAATGTCATTGAGTGTATGCAACCAGCGACGCCCACATGTTCCGTTATGTCCGGTGTGGTCTCGTTGCCCGTGCCACAGAAAATAGTGTTACCAAAAGCGTGTTCAAGTTCTGGTTTACCAGAAGAGAACCTATGCTCTGGAATTATACCTAAAGGGGCCTAAAAAGATTATAGGTGTTCCACAAAAGAATCAGATTTTTGTTTCTAGGCTTGCCCCTGACCTCACATCAAATGATGTTAAAGCTTATATTCAAGCTAAAACTCAGGTCGTTGATATAAAAAAGGAAAAATTTAAGTTTTCTTATGAGAGGGACATATCATCCTTCGAACGAACTCTTAGGCATTATATGTTCGGCTAAATTTTGGCCGGAACATGTAATGGTTAAAGAGTTTGAAGCAAGGAAAAATAAAAATTGCCAACCGATTAAACTTCCTTTGCCTCCTCTAGCAGCAGCCCAAACAAAATCAAATAAAAAAAACTAACAAGCTCCTTAACTCTTTCATATCAAAATGTTAGAGGTCTCTGTACTTTCGACTTTATACTTAAACAGTCTTTCTTTTTCTGCCTAAAATGTTGTGTTTACTTAGACTTGGTTAAAGCCGGAGATCCTGAACTCCGAAGTCTTTCCAAATAAGTACACAACCTACAGGTGTGATCGACCTGACCGACGTGGTGGTAGAGTACAATTACACTTTCCCGATTTTTTTCATTATATAACCTGTACCTATATTCCGCCGTCGTCGGAATTATCAGTCTATTTGCAACATTTGTCTGCAATACAGACCATATTAAATATGTTATCAGACAGAAATCAATTTTTAGTCCTGGGTGACTTCAATATCCCCGATTGAGCAGATTTTAACTTATTAAATGGGATGATTTCCCAATTTGATTGGTCAGAATTGTATTCGTATACTGATATTTTAGTTGCGACCAATATTTTGTATAACACAATTAACTACTTTTTAGATATTTGTGTTCCGTGTTTTTATCCAACTTCCTCGAGTAAGCCGCAATGGTTTACAAGAGAGTTGTCACGGTAAAAAAATTTAAAGTCAAGCTTATTCAAAAAATATAAAAATAATAGCTCATCTTCAGCCTTTACGCGCTACTTAAGCGCGTGGTCAGATTTTACTGTCTTGAGCGCGAAATGTTATAAGAACTATATAAATCGTTGTAATGCTCAGTTTATTCAGAACCCCAAACAGTTTTATTGTTTCGTTAACACGAAGCGTAAGTCTACCGCATTTCCAACTAAATTAACGTTTGAAAATGCTAGTGCAGATACCGACCAAGCCATGGCCGATATGTTTGCAAAGTTTTTTCAAACGACTTTTTCTCCCTCTACACAGAGAACTCACTTTTATCCATACAACATTCCAAGTTCAAATGGAATCTTCTCTCCCTTTTTAAACGAAAGCTCATTGGTAAAGGATCTCTCTTCAGTAAAGCCAGTCTTCTCACCAGGCCCTGACGGTGTTCCTACTTGTAAAGCTCACCTTTTCAACACGGATTCAATAAAAGTCGTTCTACTACGACAAACTTGCTTGAGCTGACATCCTTCGTGGTAAAAGGATTTCAGGAAAATCTTCAGACTGATGTTATTTATACTGATTTCAGTAAAGCTTTTGACTCAGTAAATTATTCCCTTTTGGCACATAAGCTTGACCTTCTAGGTTTTTCACCAAAACTACTTAGTTGGATTGTAAGCTATCTGACTGACAGAACTCAAAGAGTCCTCTTTAAAACCACCCTTTCAAACCCAATTCATGCCACATCTGGTGTTCCTCAAGGGAGTCAACTTGGTCCCCTACTTTTTACGCTTTTCATCAATGACCTTCCCCTGGTCATATGTAACTCCCGTACTCTTATGTATGCGGATGATGTTAAGCTTTGATACCAATTTAAAGACGACCACTGTCACTCAAACTTACAAACCGACCTAAATAGTTTCCATTCTTGGTGTTGTGCCAATTTCTTAAACCTGAACAGCTTTAAATGCAAGCTGATGACATTCTCCCGAGCCAGTCCGAAGTTTGCTTCTTATACTCTTTGTGGTTGTGCCTTGGAAAGAATCACCCTAGTTGATGATCTGGGGGTCCATTTGGAACGAAAACTAAAGTTTTCAAGTCATATAACTAATATGGTCAATAAAGCCATGGGTGTCCTAGGCTTTATCAAGAGATGGTCTAAGGAGTTCGACGATCCTTATATTACAAAGACCCTTTACGTTTCACTTGTTCGTCCTATTCTCGAATACGGTTCATGCGTATGGTGTCCCCAGTACACTATTCATAAGGAACGCATCGAATCTGTACAGAGGAATTTCTTACTTTTTGCCTTTTGAAAATTTGAGACTGCCTTCCTATAATAGTAGACTTCTGCTAATAAATCTGCCTTCCCTAACTAACCGCAGAACCATGCTAGGGTTCGTATTTATTAACAACCTTATGCAAGGTGACATTGATAGTGGGCAGCTACACTTCTCTGTTCCTTGCAGGGGTACTCGCTAATTCCTTCCATTAACACTTCCTTATTGTAGATCGAACTATGCACTGCATGATCCTTTCAGGGTATTATGTTCGGACTACAATGAGCTCCAACACGTCATAGTTAGCACTAACACTATCGCTGCTATGAAGTCCTTAATTCTTTCCTATCTAGCACGTAATTAGTAATTAGTATTAATTTTCCTCGATATTCTATTCCTATTTGCATGCTGCGTTCTATCGCCTCTTCTTTTTTAGAATTTCTCCTCGCGTTTCTATTCGCGTTTCTACCGTGTTTCTGTGTCCTCCGTTATGCGACGGTGCCTCTCGGTCGGTTAGGCGGGAGGTGGACTTCGTTTGGGTTCCGCGCGCAACAAGCATCGGCTTGGTGTCGTTGGACCACTTGTTAATACAGTCATTGTATTCAACGTCCAAAAATAAAAAAAAAAATGTGTAAATTGCCACAATGATGGCAAGCGGACGCGGATGATGTTAAGCTTTGCTACCAATTTAAAGACGACCACTGTCACTCAAACTTACAAACCGACCTAAATAGTTTCAATTCTTGGTGTTGTGCCAATTTCTTAAACCTGAACAGCTCTAAATGCAAGCTGATGACATTCTCTCGAGCCAGTCCGAAGTTTGCTTCTTATACTCTTTGTGGTTGTGCCTTGGAAAGAATCACCCTAGTTGATGATCTGGGGGTCCGTTTTGACCGAAAACTAAAGTTTTCAAGTCATATAACTAATATGGTCAATATGGTCATTACGCGGCCTTAACTGGGATGAAAATTTGAGACTGCCTTCCTATAATAGTAGACTTCTGCTACTAAATCTGCCTTCCCTAACTAACCGCAGAACCATGCTTGGGATCCTATTTATTAACAACCTTATGCAAGGTGACATTGATAGTGAGGCCTTGGTAAGGCAGCTACACTTCTCTATTCCTTGCAGAAGTACTCGCTATTTCCTTAGTCCTTAATTCTTTCCTATCTAGGATGTAATAAGTATTAATCTTCCTCGATATTCTATTCCTATTTGCATGCCGCGTTGTATTGCCTCTTCTTTTTTAGAATTTCTCCTCGCGTTTCTGTTCGCGTTTCTATCGCGTTTCCGTGTCGTCCGTTATGCGACGGTGCCTCTCGGTCGGTTAGGCGGGAGGTGGACTTCGTTTGGGTTCCGTGCAAGGTGGAACCCCCTTCAGTTCTTGAACGGCACCAATCAAAGTAGTGGTTTATTGGAACTATACGGGACAGGGCATCAGCGACGATGTTAGATTTCCCGTGCTTGTAAATGAGTACGCATTTATACTCTTCTACATATTCTAGCTTTCCAACGTTTGAGTTTGGCATTGAAATTTCTGCTCCCTAGCGCAAAGGTCAAAGGTTGATGGTATGTATAAACCTTAACCGATGCAGCGGCATACAGGTTGGACCTGAGGTTGTCCAATGCCCAGACTATAGCAAGCATCTCTTTCTCTATAGTGGCATAGTTTTCCTCAGTTTTCGACAGGGTGCGTGAGATATAAGCTATGGAGCGATCTTTTCCCTCAATGTCCTGGGACAATACAGCCTCAAGAGCATAGTTACACGCATCAGTGGTCAAATGGAAAGGCTTTCCGAAGTCTGGGAAGGCGAGCACTTCTGAAGAAGACAAAATCGTTTTAAGGTCATCGAAGGCTTGCAAAGCCGCGTCGTCAAGCTCGACCGGGACCTTTTTGGATTGATTTGCTTTAACCCGAGCGGATTCTCCGCGCGTCAAGTTAGCCAAGGGTTTGGCGATTTTAGCACAATCGCAATAAACTTCCTATAGTACGATGTCATGCCGAGAAAACTCTTCAGTTCCTTGACATTTTTAAGAGGTTTCATTTTGGTTATAACCTCTACCTTCTTTTGTCCGCTCTAATACCGTCATGGCTGCCGATATAACCAAGGAACTCAACCTGGGTCAACAAGAATTGAGTCTTAAACAGATTGAAGTCGGGCCTTTTTAAGGCTTTCGAAGCCCAGGCGAAAGTTCTTCCAGTGACTATCATAATCGTTACTAAAGACGATAATATGGTCAATGTATATTTAACAAATTTTCCCAATGTATTCTCGAAGAACATCATCGATCATACGTTGAAAGATAGCCGGGGCGTTTTTCAAGCCGAAGGGAAGAGGGAGTAATTCGTTGAGAATGCCGTTTTCACGATATCAGATGGTTTCATGTGTATTTGATGAAATCCCGAAGTAAGATCTAGTGTAGTGAAGTATCTGGCTCCGCCAAGGCTAGCCAATATGGAATTTATGTCAGGGATCGGATAAGTGTCGAAAATTGTGACCGCATTTAGGCGTTTGAAATCAATGACCATTCGCCATTGTTTTTCGCCATCCGGTTTCGGCTTTTTCGGCACTATCCACACCGGAGAGTTATACGGACTTTTGGACGGACGTATGCTACCTTTACTCAGGAGTTCCCCGATTTGTCTATCCGCTTCAGACATCAAGTTAGCTGGGTACGGATAACTTTTCGTATATATTGGGTCTGAAGTGTTCGTTCGTATTTCTGCCCTTACACTAGTCACGACGGCTTCACCTGGCTATAAGGGATCGAAAAGGTGAGAGTATTCATCGATCATTGCCTTCAAGGTTAGTCTTGCTTCATCTGGATGTGTCGAATCCAGTAAAGTGTTGACGTTAAGGGACCTTTTGGCAAGAAGAGGAATCTTTATCCCAAGGGATATAACTAAACAATAGTTCCTTCTGTCTACTAAGGCTTTTAAATCTTTAAGAGTATCGTCCCCGGGGAGGACAAAAAAGGTAAGGGTCGAGTCGTTTCCAAATTTTTCGAAAAACCTTCCGACTACGCTGCGTATTATTTTAACAGAACCCGTAGCCGATTGAACGCAAAAGAGGATAGGGAGGACAGTCGATCCGGCGGCGATTTTGGGGCAGATAAAGTTTTTGTTAGCGCCGTTATCAATCAGCAATTGTAATTTAGCCCCATCTTTCTCCTTGTATTCTATGTAAGTCGAGCGCCTCTTCGGCTTCGCCTCTTATTTTATGCCTAAGGTGGCAGACTTTCGCACAGAACAAAGGCCTTCCTTTGATAACCTCGTAGTCGTCCAAGATTGCTTGGGCACGATTGACCCACGAGACATATCTCTCTGGCTGGCCCTCAAACGTTTGGAGTTCTTTGACGCAATCGGGAAGTTTGGAAACTTCCTTCAGTTCAAATTCGTTACGTGCACGAGCCAAGGGTGCCGGAGGAGTGACTACCGGGTTACGGTTCAAGTTTTCGGGTTCAAGAGCGTTCATTCGAATGTTAATTTTTTTCACATCGTCTTTAAGCCCAGTTACTTGCGCAAGGAGCGCATTAAGTGTTTCCTTAATTTCCTCCATCTCTTAGTTAATACGCAACGAACAAACAAACAAACAACGACAGAGGTGAATTGCGTCAGATGGAGTATGAACGGATAACCAAGATTTTTCAGGGTTTATTTAATAAAGTAACTTTGAGTGGTTACGTTTTATTATTTATTTTTTTTTTTTTTTAAATTCTCACTTAAAGGCACAGAGATAGTTAAATGTAGTTTCACTCACCCTTGACAATTCGTTTTGGTACTCGTATGAGTATGTTGAGAAGATTGGTGTGAGTTGTGTATTTCTTAGTATCTAAAGTGAGAAAAAGAAATTCTTTTTAATTTACTGGTAGGCAATGGCTTTTTGTATTTCTGTTTGTTATTTCTTGTTATTAATCCATCAATTATATTACGGCAGTGACGGACCAGTTCTATGTTTAGTGAAACCTAGCACGTATTCGTATTTTTCCTTTTTGGCCTTGGCCTAGTAAGGTACGGTTGCCACACAATCAACTGGGCAGCTTTTTCGAGGCGCCTCCGCCCCGCTCAGTTCATGGTTTATTTTATTATTGGTGGAGTGTTCTTATTCAAAGGAGTTCGACACTATGAACTTGCACTCGCGAATTGGTTACAAGGGCTGTGATCAAATCATTTAGTATTTAAGGGAGACACTTTGCGCCTGCGTAGAATGTGTCTGCTGCTGGACGGAGACAACATCAACGCTACGGCGGGTGGTCTTTCGTTTCGTTATATACGACTTTTTGCGCCCGTGACGAATATTGTTCCCGATACAAGTTGTAACGGCATTCTTACCGCGGCGGGTGGTCGTTTCTTTTATTTTCACGGTACACTAACACATCACTGTCACATTGTCACTTGCCGTTTATTTTTTTTACCAAATTTCGTGGTTCACTTTTCCGTATTTTAATTGATTTTTTATTTTTTTTTCATTGTAAAAGTTGTTAGGGCAATAACCATTGCCAGGAGTTCTGACTGCTCGGGCGCAAGTCCACTTCTTGCTTTATTTGATACGATTCTCGTAGCCGCGTTCATCTAGTTAAAAGTAATATCATGTCGTGTGTTTTCCAGGAAGAGATCCCCAAAAGAAGAGTTGTCCGGATTCAGCTTTACGTTATAATTAGGATTTATTTATATCAAAAATGATAGTTTTTTAAAGTTACGAGGCGTCACGTGTGGTGTTCTCGACAGATAGCGATGGAAAGAGGGAGAATTAGCGATGAATGCAAGGATATCGATTACAGATTAATATCTGTGCAAATTAAAATTTAAAAATTGTGATTGGCAAATTCAAAGGGTTGTCAGATCTCCATAGATCTTAGAGTAACTTATTTAGGATACAATCAGAGTTCGGTTTACGTTTAGTTTAGGGTTCATAACTTTTATGTATATCACCTGAACTCATCCGCCTGCTAATAAATAAACAGTCGTAATCCCCAATTCGGCCACAATAACAAGTCACCCTACTCCGTTGATTTTTAAATATTCCAACGAAAACGTCAAAACTTGTCTTGATTTTTTCCCATGCACAATGCACTGAAGAGAATGCATAGTATCATGTAAACATAGAAGAGAGCCTTACATGATGTGTCCCAAAAATAATTTTATTTTATGGAGTTAATTCCTTTAATGTTTTATTATTATGATCTTACGCTCTTTTAGTTTTTACAATGTGCTTTGCTCGCTCTCTTAACCGATAGTGACGCTCTCTTCTCTAGTGTTTCACTACACTATCCTATCGATAGGGTTTCCGATAACTTAATAAACTTATGATAGTATGTCGCTATGATCTTACTTGATAACATACGGCTTAACAGAATAGAGTATATCTTATCAGCTCGGCCATTCTGACACTTTGATTGACCCGATCAAGGCTGTACAATGTAAAATCTTTTATATGATGAATTGAATGTTATAGTAAAATAAATAATAGTTAGTAAATGCGGTTACGGTTCTGAATCACTCTCGACATTGACTCTTCAATCTGCCCATTTTCCTAATCTAAATGCTTCTAAAATACCTTCATACGGCATTTGTGTTACTGGACAGTTTTTTATATCTGTTACAACGTATCCATCATTTGGTAAAACCTTTTTATAACATATGGGCTTTATATTTTGCTATAAATTTTTTATTTGTCCCAATAGTTGTATCGATGTTTCGAACCACCACAAAATCGTTACAGGAAAATTTCTCATGAGGTTTATATGGATTTTTGCGAGTCTCTGAACTTTTTGATTGAGAAGTTTTAAGTTTTTTAAATGAAGTATTTCTTAACTTATCCAAATCTCGGGATGTTTCTTCTTTGTTTTCTAAATACTCAGTCAGTCTATTTGTGGGCTTCTCTGGCTGACTCCGAACAACAACATTGCTGGTGTTTGGTTCGTTATCGAGTGGACGGAATTATTAACTGCGTATTCAACTTTGGTTAATAGTTAGTACCAATCAGAATGCTGAATTGGTTCCGAGATTTTAGAAATCATCGACTTAATAATTCTGTATATTCGCTCGACCTAGCCATTGGCCTGAGGGGAGGCAGTTGCTACTTTAACATGTTCAATATTGTTATTCAATAGAAATTCTGAAAATTCTAAATAGGTTAAACAACTTCCTCTATCACTTCAAAATACTATATTTATAAAGGAAGCCCTTTAGGTCAATCGTAGTTTTACTATTCTCCGGATAAAACTTTATACACTTCGTAAATGCGTTTACTACTACAAGTATATGTTTTTTCCTTGAAGCGATTGACGGAAGAGGGCCAAAATGATCAACGTGAAGTGTGTCAAACGGAATTGGAATAATTCGCATGACGCGGAACTGAATACATGATGCACTTAAAGCAATTGGTTATGAAATCTCGAACTTTTTTGTCCATGTTAAAAAACCAATAGTAACGTTTAATTTCTGCAACTACTTTTGCTGACCCAAGATGACATAGATTTTCATATTTTCCATTTCGGAAGGTACATATAAAAGCAATGCTCCATCATTAGTTTTACGATACACAATTCCATCATCCAGCTCGAAATTCTTTACTGAGCCCGATTCTAAATTATCCCTTAACTGTAAAGTAACATTATCACGATTTTGGGTTATTTTTATTTGATTGTCAATGCTATCTTCCTCAGTTACGGAAACAGTAATATTAAAATCTGCTAAGTTCGGAAGATTGGCGTTAGGATCAAAGAGTGTACTTAAGGCGTCTACATGAATTAAATGTAAGGATAAGTGCCTTACGGTCTGTTTTTATTTTTAATTCTATACCGTCCAAATATATACTAAATTTCCTCTACTAAATACGTGAATGATTTCCAATCTTTGTAATTCAAAACTATGATACCTTCCCTCTTCAGGCGTTGTAGCTTTGTGAGGACCCATATTTTGAGCCCACACATTTTTTTCTATTATTCTTTTATTTTAGTTTATATATAATAACTTACTATTTTTATTTAGTTTTAAGTGTTACCATGAAGGTATTCAAGAAAAATAAGCCGTGCAAGTGCCTACAAGAAGAAGAAGAAGTCAAGCGAGAAGCCGCCAAGAGCACACCGAGCCACAACAACACAAGGAACTGGGAAGAAGAACAACCGCCACGAGATCCAGACCAACGTGAAAATAAAACAGGGGTGAGCAAACGACCAAAGCCAGGAAAATTTAGTAAGGCAAGCTAGGGAGAAATAAAACCAAAGAACAGCGCAGGCTACGGTGGTGGTAGGGAAATGTTTGAGAAAATAAGGAAATAAAAATAAAGTGAATAAAAAAACAACAACAGCGATTATGATTTATCTTGAGCATCGAGGCAAAAGTGCGGGAGTGCTATATGCGTGAGCCTGGTGCACCGATATCTACGACTGTGCCAAGGGTTCCGCTAAGTATGAAAGCAGGGATTAACCGCATCGTACCTATGCCGAACTTTTGGAACAGACACATGCCAGTGAACTTGGACGCCTATAACCAGACTCCAAGGTCAACTGGGCAGCGAAAGTGGATACGAGGTACCAGTGGAAATGCTATAGCTCGCCCCGTACTGGCGCCAACACCTAGCCAGCTCGGCGTAGCCACGGAAATATTAATTTAAGTCAAAATGACTCGGTATTCACCGAGGTATGGTCCGATTCTCTTTCCTCCTATGTCCTAGGAAATCACTTTTCCGCTCTAAAAGAGCCCACATTCCAAGTCTCAGGTATCCGCACTTTATAAATGTTCTGTAAAGTGACCCTGGGCAAGAGTTTACCCCAGCCGCGAAAAGCTTCCTTACAGCTTGTTAAAAATATGCAATCGGGTGGAATTCACCGTCATCTTGCTTTTGGAGCAAAATCGCTCCAAAACCTAACTGACTGGCGTTACAGTGAAGCTCAATTGCTTTTCCAGGACTATACGTATAATAACACAGGCTCCGATGTAAGCGCATCATCCAAATATTAAAATGCTTGTTAATATTCTTCCGTAGATTCTGAGTTGGGCTTTGTCAATTGTCGGAGAGGTTTTGCGACACTGGAAAAGAAGGGAATGAAACGTCTAAAATATGAGAAAAGCCGCAAAAATTTTTCTACATCACTAGCACATTTCAAAATAGCAATGTGCTTATTTGCTTACATACTGTTATTATGTGGTTTTATTCCATCTTTACTTATACTGAATTTTAAGAAGTCTATTTGCGGAAAACAGAATTTACATTTTGACAGCTTTAATTCTAGACGGAATTCGAATAACCTTGCTAAGATTCTTTTTAAGAGAAGAATATGCTCCTTTTTTGTGCCAATAGCAATATCGTCCTATAGTCTACACATATTCTTTTTCCGCAATCATTTTTTCCCAAAAACAATTGCGGTAGTGTACGGAGAATTGCTTGGTCGAATATCCCTAACGCCAGAAGTTCATCAATTATTATTTCCATTTCTTTCCGATCATGATATGGTATTCTACGAGGTGCACAATAAACTGATAAATCGAATTTTAATCTGATCTTCATTTCGTAATTATGATCTGCCATTGGAATGGTTTCGATACTCAAATAATTTTGCTTAATGGTTTCACAAACCCGATTGGAATGTTCGCTACTTAAATCGGGACTTACATTTTGTTCAGTTTCTTTGTCTATGTCAATATTTATTATAAAATTATTAATACAATTGTTTGATCGAAATTTTTCCGCAATATCTGCAGTTTTTTCAATTCAACGGAAGTCGTAAAAGAAGGTTCATCTATCAATTTAACAGAAGTCGTAACAGAAGGTTTATTTATTAATTTAACAGAAGTCGTAACAGACCGTTTATCTATCAATTTAACGGAGGTCGTAACAGAAGGTTTACTCTCTATTTGCTTATTGTACAATTTGCAATATTCTACAATTATATCATTTGTCAAAATAAATGCAATGCAGAAGTTTTTCATTAATTTTCAATATATCTTTATTTGCCCTAACTTCAATAAGCGAATTTTAATTTTGCTTTTGGTAGGAAAGTTATAAGTTAAATGTTTTCAAAAAGTCCCATCCTAACAATACTGGATAAGGCATACAGTCGTCCGGGACAACGTGAAGCAATACTTCATTTGTAATGTTTTCAAAAGTTATCTTAACAACTAATTTTCCGAAACCAAAATTTCCTAGTCCCACAAATAGTGTACCATTAAGCGAATCTTCTGTTAAACTTTGCAGTATGGTGGAACTTCGAATTAAACTAATGGCGCTACCAGTATCAAGCAAACAAGAAAATATATCACTATATTGAAGAGTCTCAATGTCGAATGTCATTCTTACCGTATTAACAATTGAAATCACTGGGGATTCCGTTTTAGCAGTATCCTTAACAAGGGCTACCATCTTCTTGGTTTTTGATGGTGTGATCTAACGATCCGCATTTCAAGCATGACCCTTTAGATCGCTTAGGCTGACCACAATGACCATGTGTCCAAATCCGGAACAGTAAAAGCATCTAACGGAAGTCGGTGCTTTTGGCTCATTCAGTGCGGCGGTATTATTGCGTAGATGCTTATTACTTATTTCGGAGTAACGAAAAGATAATTTCTTCGGGTTCTCTATGGTAGAAGCAGAACATAACACAGCTACGTCAGAGGTGAAATCCTGCAGTCCTTAGTTGCACGACCTGAGATTCCTCGATCTGTGCTCTTGACGCAATATCCTGTAGTTGAAAGATGTAGGCCAGTAGTGACATCTTGCTGTTGCTGAACACCGTCGATTTGGGAAGTGTGACAACCTCGACTACGGAATGCGAACGGCCAAATGTTTGTAGAAAGCGTTGTTTGAATTCGTTGTAGGACGTGAACTGATCCACACGGAGAAACCAACCGGCATTTGATCCTGGTTTCATAAGTCGTCGTAAGAATTTTAATTTGAAAATGTCATCGCCACCCATGGTGTCGCATGTACGTTCAAAATCACTCAGCCACTTGCGCGCATCTGCTGCATGCTCGCCGCTAAATGGAAAGATGGCGGCCATTATGTTATACAACGGCATACAAACGTACCTTACTTCATGTAAGTCGGATGACAGATGTAAAAGTGACAGCCATTTCAATGGAACTAAAAGAGATGATTTTATGAGTCGTGTAAGGACGTTTTCTTAAGGCTGGGGTACATATCTCAGTCTCGCCAGGGTCTTTACAGAAAATTTGTAAATACTGAGACTACCAAGACTTTTAGTAAAGGGGTTACTAGCAGGTCATACCCTGCTGAGATATTTACAGGGTATATGAGGTGCACGTGGTCCACGTCGTGGACACATACTTGCTGGCCACGTGTTACAGGGTCCTACCACCACGTGGTTTACCCGGGGCGTACTTGTGTGTGTGTCGCGTGTCACGCGTGCCTGGTCGGCGACTTCTCGCGGGGAACGTACGCGGCCGCAGGAGCTAGCGCTCCCACAAGCCGCTCCGTGGTGTATTCCACCACCGCAACTTGTTAGAGTGCCCGCTCACGCACCCCGCTCGCCTGCTATCGTCCGCTCACGATGCCGCTCACGGTCGATCGTTGGCCGCGCAGAACGC
>JAECXB010002112.1:0-27126 GCA_018151435.1 Zaprionus africanus
CCTCACACACTTCACTTTCATTTATCATTTTTGCACTTTATTTTTCTTTGGCTTCTTTTCTTCATTTTTCATCAACTAAATACATTGGTTTTTTACTAAAAACTATTTCCTAGTTAGCACCGAGCACTGTTTTCCCTAATTTTCTTAGGGGCCTACGATGTCCCGCTCACCTTGCTCGTTGTCCACGTCCGCTCTGGAACTCTGGACTTGATCGACTGTATTGCGCTGTTGTTGTCCTTCCGTCCCGTCCTGCGGATGCCCTCTAAGTCTCCTTGACGCGTTCCCAATTTTGGCGGCTCTTTTCCCGGTTCCGTACTACGACACTCCCGTTTACTTTCTTTCGCGCGCTTACTTGTGTCCCGTAGGTCGGAGAGTCACTGTCTGAACTCAATTTCCCCTCCACTGACTTGCCGGTGCTCATGCACCGGTTCCGCTCGGAGAGCTCCGTTGCTTCGGGTGCATATCCCTGCTTGCACTGCAGCTTGAGTGACGCTCTTTTGCTGCGCTCACGCGCAGACGTTAGTGAGCGTGCGCGTGCGTTTGTGTGCGTGTGCTCTCTTTGATGTTGAGCGCATGCTTAAGAGCGCTGCTCTTTGAGCGTGCTCGTATGCGGGCGTCTTGTGAGCTTGCGTTGTTGGCGCTCTCTGAGCGTGCTCGCCGTGTTCCCGTTGCTGATCTCTTGTTGTTATTGCGCTCGTAGATCGGCTGCTTCTGTCTTGCTTGTGGACGGTGGTGGATTTTGCTGAGAGCGAGCGGTATACCCTATACTGATGCTAATGGGGCCTATGCGTTTGACTGATCTAGGCCTGGCCTGACTAGCACATACCCTTTGCTGGTGACTTTTAAACTAAATTGGAAAAAAGGCTTCACATCCTTAAAATAAACTAGCAATCAATAACTTGTGAGGCTCAAAATTTGAGTCCTCACAGCATATACCATACACAGACGCATATAAAGGCTTAAGTTACGATATTTCTATTAAGTAGAAGTATTGTACAATTATTGACTCTTTCAGTTTCAAAAAGATCGAAGGGTATCCCACTGTCGCGTGTCGCTCGACTGTTGCTCTTGTCTTTGTTTGATTTTATTTGGGCTGCCGCTAGAGGAGGCAAAAAAAGTTTATTTGGTGGGCGATTTTTCTTGTTCATTGCTTCAAACTCTTTAACCATTACATGTTCCGACCAAAATTGAGCCGAACATATAATGCCTAAGAGTTCGTTTGGGGCACTTATTTTGAAGGATGAAATGTCCCTCTCATAAGAAAACTTAAATTTTTTCACCTTTATATCGACGGCTTGAGTTTTAGCTTGAATATAATCTTCAACAACATTTGATTATAGAGAGCTGGGTGGCGGTAATTGGCTCCTCTATACGGGTGGACGTTTTTCGCTTTGGGGATTCGTTCAATAACTTAAGGTTATTGAACGAAAAGTCGAGCGCTGAGAACTGGTCGGATAGTGGGCGAAAACTTCCAAGCAGTTCTCTTAATCCATTTTTTGTTTGCCGCATAAGCGAACAAATCTCGCTCTCCACCTCCCTACACAAATCGCAGAAATAACGCAACCCAGTGCGCTTGGCTACGGCATCAGCCGTCGGTTATCACATAGCCAACACAAAATGCTTGGCTGGGCGGTCGTCACCTCCTTAACCTTCTGTAACAAATCAAAACAGCCGCAAAGAAATCAAACAAAAACAAGAAAAAGAGGTATGTGCGCAAGAAAAGAAATTAGCGCGCGCAAAAGGCAGAGAGCAGATCAAATTTTCCGCCTTTTTTTGAAGCTCTTTTCAGAAGAAAAATGACATCTTTTATATCATTGTACAAATCCTCACCATTCAAATCATTTGGGTAAACGTCAGCTACAAGATAACATTTCTCTTGAATTTTTGACAGATTATCATTGTACGCTTCTCTATCATCAACCAAATATTTCTCGAACGTGCACAGAAAACCAAAACGATTTTTGAGTTCTTTTAAGCTAGAAAATCGATTAGATACTTCCACTGTTAGTTTGTCCAGAATTTCGACTAAGAATCGCTTCGTTTCCTGGTACGAATCCAAAACTGCATCATCTGCGAGTTCACCTGGCATCTTCCGTACCTTTCTTCTTCTTTTTTGGGTGGTCACCCCCATTTCTTCACAGAGTTCCTTAGCTTTCAGAATGACAGAATCACAAAGACTGGCCCTCCATTCTTTCAGATGATCATCCAAAGTTTCATGCAATGTTAAGGACTCATCAAAGCTGATCCCTTTAGTTTGGAACATTTTCTGCATTCTGTCAATTGTTGGAAGAATTTCCGCCCAGAAAAAAAGAAGAACAATGAAATCGAATCTCTCAATTGCGTTGACAACTAAAGCTGCGTCTTGTCGTGTATCCACTGTTTCGGTCGGTGTATCGCGCAGTTTTTCTAAAGCCAGAAGTACTTGGTCGAGCTGAGTAGATACACATTTGACTGCTTCTGCGTTGGCACTCCATCTTGTATCAGACTGACGTTTAACCGTGACTTCGACGAATTCTTTCAAAACGTCCCATCGATGAGTGGATTTTGAAAAAAAGTGTAAATTCGTTCAATTGTCCCAAAGAATGTTACAGCCTGCGAATTGACATGAGCCGCATGGACCCCAACTAAGTTGAGCGAATGGTTACTGCACGGTACGAATACTGCTAAAGGATTGCGATCTAAAATCCGTTGCTGTACCCCTGAATGGACGCCGGCCATTGTTGCTTGATTGTCGTATGACTGTCCCCTACAGTTCCGTATATCCAAGGTATCCTGCTCGAGCTTTTTCAAAATCTCATTCGTCACTCCCTCTGCATTCTTGGTTTTGATGGAAATAAAATCTAGAAATGACTCCTTGATTTCAACAGAATTTTGTTTAACTTCAACGTATCGAATTATCTGAGACATTTGCTCATCGTGACTTGCATCTGGTGTTGTGTCAAACGAGATGCTGAAATAAATTGCATTCTTGATCGCTGTGATGATAGATTTTCTAACGGTGTTTCCCAGAAGCGAGATTATTTCATTTTGAATATCAGGAGAAAAATAAGACAGAAATTTCTTATTGGCGGTGACTGCATCTACGTGAGATTTCATAACTGGGTCGAATTTACCCAAATATTTGATAAGAGCAAGAAAATTCCCCGGGTTGGAGTCTTCAGTGATGCTTTCTCGATGTCCCCTCAAAGCCAGGTTTTGCTGCGCAAGAGTTTGTATCGTGGCAATGATACGCTCTAGTATATCTTTCCACATTTTTGTTTTGCCACGGATCTGTTGTTGGAGTCGATCATCGATGATTCCCCCAATCTTCATCGAGCGTTGCAGGTCTTTCCATTCCATAAACGAAGAACGATGAGCAGGGCTATTTTCATGATCTTCTATACGAGGGTTCAGTTTTCTCCACGTTGAAAATCCAGTTACACTGCTGAAACTACTTTGATGACCTTTCTGTGGGAACAGCGTACAACAAAAGCAGAACAACGATTTTTTTAATATGGAATAGCACATCCAAGTTCTCTCGGTTTTTTCGCCGTTTTTATGTGTTCGTAGAAACCAAGTTTCATTCAGTGATCTACCCGTTTCATCAGGATAGAATGGACCGTTTTTGTTTTGTAGTTGTCCTGGGCCAGCATTCACCATTAAGTCACGGAAAGATTGATGCATGTTCATAGACCATAAACCCATGTCACTCACAGCATCTTTAATTGACTCCCTGTCATTAGTGCTTTGATGATCTATTCTTGCTGTTTCAACAATTTCGCATGGAGAGACATTCAGTAAGCTTTCAAAACAGACATTTATAGGTTCCGTAAACGTTTCTATAACCACTCTGTGCTAATTGGGTAATTAACATGAATTTAAACTATTTCACGCAATTTTACATATATTCATTTCTGAAAACGTTTCTTACCATGCTCTCTTCTACGTCCATGTCATCGGATGCGATTTGTTTTTCATCTGTTGCACTCGATGATTCAGTGTCTTCTTCATTTGACTTTTCCTTCGATGGATCCACTATCTTTAACAACACATCAGTTTAATACGTTATACATTAAAATAAAAAATTAACCATCTTTAATTAAAGATCATCTTTGTTGTCACAATTACCATATTATTGTTGTCAGTAGTTCCATCAGTAAAGCTTGAGTCGCCTATGGATGATTCTACAGTGGACGAATTCGTTTCACTTCTCGAAGCTCGAGAATTGTTGCCTCCAATAAAATTTTTCATGAACTCCTTGGATTGATGTGAAACCATTTGTTTTTGTATTTTCGCTTTACTGAACTGCGCTCCACTCAGTTTTTTTCGTGGAAACATTTTGAAAATTCAAATTTCTTGAAGCACTTGGCGCAAAAATGACAATTTGCGAAAACAAGTTTGACAGGTTACAACTTGTCATTGCCGCCGATATATTCGATACCGATATCGAAACTCTCGACTGTGAATACGAGCCGATACTATCGATAATGACGAGAACCATCGACGAACCTCGGCGGACAATAAAAAAAGTATATGAAAAACAGATTGATACGTTTTGGGATTGATTATTAAGTCTACGCTTTACCAAATATATAAGAAAAATTTCATACTTATCACCTTTTTTCTCAGCGCTTGGCCTTAACTATTATCCGTTTACCGTAAATCAATAATTAACATAACAAATAAAAACAAACATGAGCCCGGATTTGCCGCCCCTTCGATTTTGCGCCCGGGGCGGCTGCCCCCTTCGCCCCCCCTCACTACACCACTGAGCAATACACTGGACAATTCAACAACAACACACAATTATCGGAAGACATGTATTAAAGATTAATTTACATACTCTGACTTGTTTTTTCCATAATTAATAATAAACTCAAAGTTTGCTATAAAGAAATTTTTTCCGCAAATTTTAACAATTCATAGCACCTCTAAGTCAGCTGACTTTGAAAGCGCGCCAAAAATAAACGATAACTCGTAAAAATTTTCTAAAATTATTTTTATGCTATCTTGTTACTAAGGAATCAACAAATGAAAGGAGCATTAAAATATCAATCACAAAAAATATTGCATTAATACCAAAATTTCGGGCTTTTTACCCATAGTGCAGTGGCCGCGCTAAAAATATAATCAAAATGTCGCTAGGGTGCTCCTTGGGGTATTCAAAAAAGTGCCTAAAGAAAACAAGGAAATTATTAGGACTTGCCCAGCAATAAGTATCTGCTGCTAACAACGTACTTACTTTGTACTAAAACTAGCAATACTTGTTTAATTCCTGAGTATGATACGTTAAACTAAATAAGCAATTTAATTATTGCTCTTATTTAATGGAACTTTGCGGAAAGTGAAAATTAGCTAGGCTGCTACGGATTAAAAAAAACACCACCAAGTTCTATAATCCAAATGAGAGTAATTCTATTTTTGACAAAAGGAGAAGGCAAAAGCACAAAGTAAAGACTTACAGCTAGCTTATGATAATTAACAGCGTTCCATTATGTATGTTAGAGTGACTTCAAGTTATACGTATGTACATATGTACATATGCACGGGAACAGCTGTTTTGAGTCGATAGACAGTTATCGATGAATTCAACTGTCCTGGTACTACATATCCACCGACAGAGCAAGCAGTGAAGTTTTTGCTCTCTCTTAAAAGCCAGATCGGTCAGCGAACCCGCTTACCGTTTGGATTTATACACCGTTTGAACTGTCGGTTGGATGCCCGAGACCACAGGCTCAGCGACCATCAAGTAGATTTTTCAAGGGCGGATTTTGTCAGCTATAATCAAGAGCCGAGGGCGGCCGGTTCAGCTATCTTGCCGCGAATTAATTTTCAATATGTGCGTGCGAGTAATTTGAGTTTTTATTTTTGAAATATTTAAAAATCTAATATAATAATAATTTAATGTGTGTGCAGCTGATAATAAATACGGAGACGGAACACCAAATACATGTCGTCGCCCTGGTGAGTCCAGTCCATGCGGAGAGCCGCCAGGGTATATTATTCGCCCTTCTTGCATGAAAAAATCTCCGTTCGCTGTCCACCAAACTGTGTCCAGCTCCCACACCATCATTAGAAACCAGGCGAACGCTACAGTCAGGTGCTGACTGTAGAAGGCCATGGATTACACAGCCTCACAAAAAAAAAAGTTGTATGATCTGGGTATGCGGCATATGCAGTTATATGTTGGGTCGCTGATTCCGAATCCGGCGTCAGAAATTCTCCATCACGTCTGGATTTCGACATAACCTCAAAAAACTGAAAAACCTTTAAATATCCCCCAAATGATATAGAATCCTGATCTGGACATTCGGTATATGCTTTAATATTTATTTTGACTTTCTAAGTCCGAATCCGAAGTCGAAATTTACACTTGAAGTCCAAGTTTCGATTTAACCTCAAAAAACTCGAACAATGTTTGGAGCCCCATAAAATAATAGGTGGACATGATCGGGTAGTGCGATATATGTTTATATATGTTTTTTGACCTTCCAAATGAGAGTCCGAAGTCAAAACGAGCCTATCACGTCCAAATTTTAACCTAACCTAATAGGGAGATGTTTTAAGGTTTTTCAGTTTTTTGAGGTTTTGTCAAAATCCAGACGTGATGGAGAATTTCCGGAATCAGCGACCCCAAATACATAAAAGTATAATTGCTTATGCCGCATACCAAGATCATGACACTTTTTTTTGTGGGCCTGTGTAATCCTCCTAATGGGATTATTTCTAATTTTAGATGACTCTCTATATATTTCTCTCTTTTCTCTGGCTAACGCGCCTCAATCGTTCTTGTGTTCGTACTGTAAGGATGTTTTCTCAGGCTGGGGTACATATCTCAGTCTCGCCAGGGTCTTTACAGAAAAATTTATAAATACTAGGAGTTTGTTTGTTCACTCACGACAATACTCACGATCTGCCTTTGGCCGTGCAGAACGCCAGTGACCGCAGGTACTTTTCGTCTGTACTCCCACAAGTCGCTCAGTGGTGTATTCTACCTCGCCGCAACTTGTTAGAACACACGCTCACGCACCCACTTGCCACTCACGACACGGACTGTGGGTGTGTCTACTCAGAATCGCTCACTGGCCAGAGCATCGACATACCAGAAAGCACGACTCTGCAAATACACACGCACACTTACATGAGGCCTTCACACAATGCGCTAGGGGAACAATTGGTCACTGGGTTGTAATCAGTGCGGGTTTTGTTTATCCTGTAATTTGCAACATGGTTTATTTCTTTTCTACAGTGGCTCACAGCTTATTTCAACCAGCATATATTCTAAACTTTAGAAGCGTATAAAAATATAGCCAAATGCGATATCGCAATAGTTTAAACGCCCGATACTCTGTTAGGGTCTTAACATATTATTTATACATTTAAAACATTTTTAAATATTTTTTAAATATTTTTTATTGCAATAATAAAGAAACTACACCTAAAAGCAATGCAACAGCTTATTTCAACCAGCTGCTTTGCAGCTATGCAAAGTTCCGTTATTTTGCAAAGTAGCGGTTTTTTGTTTTGGCTATGCCTTTTCCTTATTATTCGTAGCCGATTTCAATTTAGTTTTGCTTAATTTGGTCTGAAAAAGCTGCACAAAAATTCGATTAGCAAAATGGGACGACGTACAACAATAGAGCAGCGCGAACTTGTGTTAAAACATTTTAAAAATGGACATTCGCGCAAGAAAATTGCTGAAATGGTTTCCTTAAGTGATTCCACGGTCCAGAGCATAATTTACCGTTTTGTTCGTGAAAATAGGACCCATGACAAGGGACAACGACCCAAAACATAAGTCGGGCATTGCACAGTGGTTCCCCTAGAGGCCAAAATTCAAAATATATGAATCAGAATAGACTTGCGCAAAAAGTAAACAAATCATCTCTAAAATGTCCAGACAATTCAAGACAAAACCGGTTTTTACTACAAAGCTAACGGTACTTTCTAAAAATAGAATTGAAGTGGCGAGCACATGTTCATTTGCGACGCGCATTTGGACGAATTGCATTCTTCTTGATTACAAAGCGAACTTTAAAAAGGTAAAACGTCAGTAATACTTATCTGATTGAAATAATTTAAAATGCAGTTTAAATTTGAAGGTATTTACTTTTATAAATTCTTTGTGTTAAGTTAATTTGATTGATTTAACATTTTTTTTATAATTATATTTGATTTAACCTTTTTTGTGTATTTTGTGAACGTCTTTTTTATGTTTACGTAAAGTTTTAGTTGTGTTCCGTCGAAACGCCGAAATAAATGTTTATGTCATTGTATTAAAGAGTTTCTTGAGGTAATTAAACTGTTTGAGAATTTTGCGGAAAGTTGCGGATGTGCTTGTTATCGTTAATATACTAGCCCAATCTCTTATTTTTTCAAGGTCAAATTTGCCAACGAAGTCTCTGTTTTGCCTTTTTATTGTGGTGTCTGTGTGATTTTGTCTTTCGTGTATGTTTTAAATTTTCAATGCTCATTTAATTAATTATTTTGTCATTTTTTTTGTGTAAATTTGATTTGGCTTTAGACGGCGATTTGTATCAATGTGTGTTTGAACGCCATCACATTTTTAATTTATGGTGCACATACAGAAAAAATAGAAGAAATTATGACTGCTGTACGAGATGAAATTAAGACTAAAGGCTATATTGTTGAATTGACCGAACATATGTATGCAATGTATTGGGAACATTTGTAAACAAATTGCTGTTTATTGGACACGCTATGATCGAAAAAAATCGTCAGTACTCAAATATTAGTCTGATTGGCTGAATCAAAACGAATCAATTCCAGTAAAAAGCATCTCTAAAAAATATCAGCAAAGGATAGAAATTCCACATCGTGGACGTCAAAAACTTAATTTTGAGGAATCCTCGGCGAGAACAAAGCGACGGCGTATAGCACATCTGGCCGAATTAGATGAGTCTGCTATTTCTTCGTTACGCAATGAATCTGAAATTAAAAATGTATTGCCAGCAGATCCCGATGAGGTAATTTCGCTATTAATGGAGACCGCTATGTCTAAAAATCAAAATTTGCTTATCAGAAACTTTGTGAACTGCAAAATATCCTTTGATTTTTTCCCTTGTTATAAACGTATACTAAATTCAAAGAAAAAGAGATACCCTGAAAACATATCTGTAGACGAATCTCACGCTGAAGTTGAATTACAAAGTTTGTTAGATAATACAGCGTCGAGTATAATATGTATAATGTTGTGGAAACAGACAATGACAATTCTATTGAACATTTAGTGTTAATTGGAAAATGGGGATTTGATGGAAGTACAGGTCATAGTGAATACAAACAAAAATTTTCCAATAATGATTTAGACGACAAAAGCTTGTTTATGACGTCCTACGTACCACTTAAACTAATTTCAAAATCTGGCAATAAAATAATTTGGAAAAATCCCCGGCCCTCCTTAACGCGTTACTGCAGGCCAATTCGTTTCCAGTTCCAAAAAGAGACAAG
Source organism: Zaprionus africanus (assembly GCA_018151435.1). Taxonomy (NCBI): domain Eukaryota; kingdom Metazoa; phylum Arthropoda; class Insecta; order Diptera; family Drosophilidae; genus Zaprionus; species Zaprionus africanus. Next base: position 9,451 of record JAECXB010002112.1, read on the forward strand.
TCAACTTTCTATTAATGAGGAGAAATATTTTAAAGGGAAAATAAACCTTCATAATAGAAAGATAAACGTTGAATACAGTTTACAACTAACTATGGTGAATGGGAAGGTATGCAATGCCTTAACTGAGTCATCCTCTGCTAAATGTTACATATGTGGTGCAAATCCAAAGGAAATGAACAATTTGGACAAATGTTTAAACAAAGTTGTAAACCAAGAACATTTCGAGTTTGGTCTTTCTCCCGGTTCTTTGAATACTTTTTACATATTTCTTACAAGTCCACCGTCAAGATGTGGCAGGTTAGAGATTTGGAAAAAATTGGAAATAATGGAAAGAAAGCAAAAAATGCAAAAGGAATTTCGCGATAAAATGGGATTAATAGTTGACAAGCCTAGAGATGGGGTGGATGATCATCAAACGGCGGAAGTGTCGCTAGATAATTCTTTTCTAAACCAAAATTGGCATTTGATATAACAGGAATAGATGAAAACTTGATCCATCGTTGTGCCACTATACTTCAAGCTTTTGCATCGGGCTACAAAATTAATGCCAATAAATTCAATGAATACGCTTTAGAAACTGCCAAGCAACTGATAAAAAAATATTCATTGTACCATTTGCCGGCTACAGTTCATAAGGTGTTAATTCATGGATCATGCAATTATATCAATTGGCGAGCTTTCCGAGGAAGGTCCGGAATCCAACAACAAAGAAATTAAGAAATGTAGACTTTATCACAGCCGGAAAATGTCACGGATTATTACAAACACCGACATTATGAATGCACTCCTTCTACGCTCCGATCCGTTTATAACCGGACAGAGGGAACTTGAGAAAAAGGATAAGTCAACTTTGCTTGAATCTGTTCATAGTTTGCTAGAGGAGACATTGTAAAATTTATAATAAAGTAATCGATTAATTTTTAAGAATAGAGAGAAGAATAAGACTCCACAAAGTACATATATTTGTCTACCTGCCCATTTGTTAAAAATATATACGAATTAACCTGGTTTTATTTGCTTAAAAAATTATTGCCTACTTATCAGTGCTTGAAAAAAGGTTTTTTTTGCATTTTGGTGGGGAAGGGGGCTCCAATCCTAACAATTTTTACACCATGCTTTCAAAAAGCACTATTGGATCCCTCAAGCCAAATTTAAGGTTTCTAACTGCACTGGGAGTATTTATGGCCGCGTCTCCATACAAGAGGAACCACTGTGCATTGTTCAGACCTGGTTGGTATGGAATTGTCCCCATGTCATGCAACCACCAGCACAGTCACCAGACATGAACGTCATTGAAAATTTGTGGGCTATTTCGGATACAAACGTTCGCAAGTGCCAAATATCTAATAAAGAAGAACTAAAAGCGGCGTTGCTAGAGGAGTGGTCCAAAATTGCTCCAGAAGTCACCAAAAAATTAGTAGACTCCTTGCCAAAAAGGCTTAAAATGGTGGTGGACAATAAGGGGGGTCATACCAAATATTAACATAATTATAATTAGTTCTTAGGATAAAAAAATCTTGAAATTTGGAGCTGGTTGAAATAAGCTGTGACCTTGATTTTTGTTATTATTTCATTATAAGCTTAAAAAATATCTAAAAAAAATATTAAAATTAAATGAAGCAAATTAATAATAATTTAAGTTAAAAAATGAACATTGTGCGTTTAAATAATTTTCATAAAAAATTTAGTTTAGCTGTGACAATCCATTCAAGTTTAGGATAGGCACTGGTTGAAATAAGCTGTGAGCCACTGTATATTTTCCTAGCTACGCATCTCGCTTTTTGCTGCTTGCGCGGGTCAGGTCGCATTTCGTTGCATGTCCGGCGCCGCTGCCTAGCGTCGATGCCTGTCCGGCGCCGCTGCCCTAAAATTGGTCGCGATACCGTTGCTTGTGCGCCTTGTGCTGTCCAGTGATGCCAATTTGGCCTTTTTCCGGACAGATCTGTCCTGTTTTCAACTGCTTTTTGGAAGAAATGTCAAACATCCCCTATCCGGAAATCTGTCCTTTTTTTATTTGTTTGGTCCGGACAAATTTTGGACTAAATTTATATTATTTTATACAATTTCAAATTGGTTTTTTACTATTTTATATAATTTCAAATTGATTTTTACAATGAGTTGGCATCTCTTTTATGCAAACTGTATCGATATCGTTTGAAATCGTAATATCGAAAAACTTGTGCGAAAATACTTATCTGCCAAAGAATGTCAAAGGACAATTATAATCAAAATTTTCGCGATTGCTGGATGCAGCAGCCAGATTTTAAAAACTGGCTCTGCAAAGACAAATATGACAGTACCAAAGGCTACTGCAAATTGTGCAAGTGCAGAGTGAATTCCAAAATAGATTAAATTCGAGACAATTTGTGCTGCCATGAATATAAACTGCCAGATAAATATTTATTGGTGATCGGCTCTAGGGCAACTTATGAGGAAAATAAAATATCTGAATTAGAAGTTGTCGATGAAACAATGAAGCAACTTCAAAATCAATAAAAAAGAAAATATGTTCTGTCCTTTTGTTTTTGTCTTTCTTTTTAAATTTTCAGCCCTTTTCCCCTGTTTTTAGGCCATGGATTTTAAAAAAATTCATTAGGCCATGGATTTTAAAAAATTCATGGACTACTGTGTTTGTCGGAACGCAAATGTGCGTAACAGGCAGAAGGAGGCATCTCCGACCCCACAAACTATATATATTCTGAATCAGTATCAACAGCCGAGTCGATTGAGCCATGTCTGTCTGTCCGTCTGTCTGTCTGTCTGTCTGTCTGTCTGTCTGTCTGTCTGTCTGTCTGTCTGTCTGTCTGTCTGTCTGTCTGTCTGTCTGTCCGTCTGTATGAACGCCTGGATCTCAGCAACTATAAGAGCTAGAATCTTAAAATTTTGTGACAACATACGTGTCTCAGGTGTCTCAAAGTTTTTTTGAAATTTGGCCACGCCCCTTCCCGCCTCTGTAAATCAGTAATAACAGTTTAATATACACAATATACACCCAACAGCCAAAGTTATACATCTCACATGACAAATACATTGCCACGGATGTTTTCTGAAAATTTCATTTAAATCGGACTAAAAATAAGTGAGATATGATCCGAATTAAACTCAATTTGAACGTATACTTATGCGCATATTAAGACCTAATTTACGCATCATACCGAAGTTCGAATCGTCGGACACACAGCATTTTACAAAACATTTTATTTGCATAGAATGGTAACAGAATTAGCTGAGAATGCAACTTTGCGGATCGATCAAAAAATGAGGCGGTGGCTTAGTGGTTAGGGTGGCGGACGGCGGTCCTGCGTGCGCGAGTTCGAATCCCATGCGCGGACGGCTGGGTGCAACTTGTTATTTTAATTACTTTTTTTGGTTATTTTTTTATTCTTATAAGCTTAAAGGAAAACTACAGTTATTTAATTAAATATCAATAAAAATAGTTATCAAAAATTAAATATCATGTTTTATTTTGCAATATTTAAGACAATCAATAAGTTACGAATGTTAGAGCGAGACGCCGATACATGCATGTCAGCATTATCACATTTATGTTTCGGCGTCCCGCTCTAACACACATCAATTGCCGTATTCAGCGTAAGAACGCAACTGACAGATTTGTACAACATTCGGCAAAGTTTATAAAAGTGTTATACTTAATTAAATATGTTGCGTACCAAAAAATCTAAAAACTATTGTTATGTTGCTGTTTAAATTACTTAATAGAAAAGAAAGAAAAAGAGAAAACTCGTCACACATTGATCGCGGCAGGAATCGAACCCGAGCACTGTCAACATCATTGGTCTTCGAATCCGGCACACACTCCACTAAGCTACTGTACAACTTCACATCAATTTATTGCCCTCTCGCTCTATCTAATGCTTATACTTCTTGTCTATTCGCTTTTGCATTGTTTATGTGTTCTTTTTTTGTCTTTCAAATGAATTGAGTAATAAGAATATAAAATTTATATTTTTAAATTTTTCCAAATAAAGCAGAATTTTCATTATAAATAACGGAATAATAATCCATGGCCTACTACAGTCAGCACCTGACTGTAGCGTTCGACTGGTTATTTACAGATACTGCAAAAGGGACGGACTAGCAACGTAACAACAACATCTTTAGTTGGCCAATGGCCACAGCGCACCCACCCAACCATGTGGTGCTCCTGCTCGAGGATTCCAGAGCATCACCCATGTCGTGGAGCTTCTCCTGGCCAATTAAGGCCGTTTCATTCCCCCCGGCAATAAACTCTTAGCAGACGTTCATTCTAGACGTGCATCATAGTTTATTCTATAGGTATGTATATTTATGAACGAACATTTTTTATTTATGACTAATGACTCATACCCTCCCTTTCTCCTTTCTTAGCCCTACCTGCCTACAGAGCTCTATGGACTGATTGGGCACTCACTCACTAAGGAGCGGCACTGATAAAAGGGACAGAAGAAAGCAAGGGCTTTCTTAAACACTTATTTTAAGACAAAGAAACTGTTTAAATTGGACAATAAATTTTGATTCGACTTAAACTAACAATTTGTAAATCTAATTATTTTTAAATGATGGTATTTCCCTCATAAGAGCTGGACACAATTTGGTGGACGGCGAACGGAGATTTCTTCTCGCAATAAAGGCGAATATACGTGAATTTTAACGAAAATGGAGATCGAGATCGTCTGCTTTCAATGCCTATAAAACGCAAACCAAAAAACGCAGCTTTCTCAAAATTTTACAGTCAGCTGTTAATCGATAACTGCTGACAGGAGCAGTGTTGTATTTAGAGCAGGTGCGCGGCAAATACAAAAAGTCACGGACTTATCAAACGACCCTCGTATATATGTACATATATATACACCCTGGCGGCTCTCCGCATGGAATGGACTCACCAGGGCGACGACGTGTGGTTGGTGTTCCGTCTCCGTATTTATTAGAATCTGCACACACATAAAATTATTATGATATCATTTTAAACATTTCGAAACCAGTCGAACGCTACAGTCAGGTGCTGACTGTAGAAGGCCATGGATTATCATGGTATACCGTGTATAATTTATTTTCCTTATTTATAATGAAAATTTTGGTTTGTTTGAATTTAAGCATTTAAAAATATAAATTTTATCTTCTTATTATTTAATTCGAACGACACGCCAAATTCGATTGACAGGTAGAAGAAGAAGAACACATAAATAATGCAAGGACGGATAGACAAGAAGTATAAGCATTAGATCATAGTGGCAAACAGGAGTCGCGGCTGCGGAAGCTGTGCAGTAGCTTAGTGGAGTGTGTGCCGGATTCGAAGACCAATGATGTTGACATTGTTCGGGTTCGATTGCTGCCGCGGTCAATGCGTGATATGTTTTCCTTTCTTTCTTTCTTTTCTATTAAATAATTTAAAAGCTTAACAAACACTAATTTAATTTTTGGTACGCAACATATTTAATTAGAACACTTTTATAAACTTTGCCCTATGTTGCACAAATCTGACAGTTGCGTATGTGTGCGGAATACGGCAATTGATGCTTGTAAGAGCGGGATGCCGACACATAAATGTGCAAATGCAGACATGCATGTATCGGCATCCCGCTCTAACATTCGTGTACATTGATTGTCTTAACTATTGCATAAAAATATGAAATTTATTTTGATTGCTATTTAGTTAAATAATTTAGAATTAAGGTAGAGGTTGTAGTTTTCGGCTGTTGTTTTCCTTTTTAGTTTATATAAATAAAAAAACCAAAAAAAGTAATTAAAATAAAAATTGCACTAGCCTCCCGCTAGGACTCGAACTCGCTCACGCACGAACATACGAACTCTCTAAGAAGTGCCGTCTGCCACTCCAACCACTAAGCCACAACCCCATTTATTTTCCGATCGGCAAAGTTGCATTCTGAGCTGGCAATTCTGTTACCATTCTATGCAAATAAAATGTTTTGTTTTATGCTGTGTGTCCGAAGCTAGATTCGAACTTCGGTATGATGCGTAAATTAGGTCTTAATATGCGCATAAGTATACGTTCAAATTGAGTTTAATTCGGATCATATCTCACTTATTTTTAGTCCGATTGAAATGAAATTTTCAGGAAACACCCGGGGAAAGGGATTTTTAAAGGGGATTTTTTTGTGGGGGGGATTTAATTGATTTAAAAAAATTTTAAAAAATTATAAAAGGGGGGGGGGGGGGGGGGGCAAATTTAAAAAACTAAAAAACAACAAAAAAAAAAAAAATTACAAAAAAATTTGAAGAATCTAACTCTTATAGTTTTTGAGAAAGAGGGGTTTAAAAAAAGGGAGAAAAAAAAAAAAAAAAAAAGAGAGGGAGAGAAAGAAAAAAAAAAAAAAAAGGGGGTTGTTAATGATACAGAAAAAATAAATTTTTTGGGGGGGGAGAGGTCCCCTCTTCCCCCCCTTAAACTTCCGTGCCCCCCCAACAAAAAAAAAAAAAAAAAAAAAAAAAAAAAAAAAAAAAAAAAAAAAAAAAAAAAAATAAAAAAAAAAATATAAAAAAAAAAGAAGGGGGGGGGGGGGGGGGGGGGCGGGGTCTCGATTATTACTGACAAGAGCTGCCCTTGAAAAATCTACTTGGCGGTCGCTGGGCTCGTGGTTTCGGGCATCTAACCGACAGTTCAAAACGGTGCATAAATCCAAACGGTAAGCGGGTTCGCTGACCGATCTGGCTTTAAAGAGAGGACAAAATTGCACTGCTTGCTCTGTCGGTGAATGTGTTGTACCAGGGCAGTTGTATTAATCGATAACTATCTATCGAGTCAAAACAGCTGTTCCCGCAAAATGCAACAGCACCCAATGTTTCGAGTGGCGCAAACAATTCCGCAGAGCGACGAAATAATTGGGGCATTTTCGTTGAACATTGGAATTTCTGGAGCCGGCACACTTCCCTCGCACGCAGTCCAACAGGCGTCCTACGCGGGACCCCACGATCCTCCAGTGCGACAAACGTATCATTGATGTTAGTTGTTGTTGGTGTCTTGGCGTTCTTTTCTTCTCGTTTCAGGCTGATTGGAAAATCCGTGGCGAGCTAACATCATATGCGGATATCTTTTGCGTGATACACGCCTAGACGTCTTCCCTGCATATCTTCTAGCAAGGCCGTCAAGAATTTCCTCGCGAATTTCGCGTTGAAATTCTTGGAGAAATCGCTCAGGACAAAGTTTCGCCGGTAGACTTCTTGCCCAGGAACAGCATGGAAATTTCGGGCTCTCTGGTCGTACCGTTGCTTGCTTATTTCGTACGCGTCATTGAGTTTCTCGCGTACTCGCGCTCGGATAATGGTGAGTTTGTCTTTTCTTTCCATACCATCCATCTCATGGTCACACATTGATTTCAGTTTTCTTGCCAACTTATAACAACCGCCGTTTAGGTATAGGTGGTGGCCGAATACGGTGAAGAAAGGCGTTTGTCCTGTTGCTTCGTGGACGGCATTCCGAATCGCAACTTCGATTTCCGGGAGATGTGTGTCCCACTCCCTATGGTCGCTCTGCAGGTAGCTGCGGATGGCTGTCAGCACGGTGCGGTTTACTCTCTCCGCGGCGTTACTGGAGGGTGAGTAAATGGGAGTTTTTTGGTGGTTGATCCCAAACTGACTGATCATCTCTTCGAAAATCCTAGATGTGAATTGCTTGCCGTTGTCTGAGTGAATAGTTTCCGGTACGCCAAATTTAAAGAATACTTCGTTGACCAGGAACTCTATCACGTTGGCCGCCGATGCCTCCCTCATTGCCTTCAGGAAGGTATATTTCGAAAAGTGGTCCACCACAATGAAAATCCACGCGTGTCCTCTTCTCGAACGTGGATATTTTCCGAGGAAGTCTATGAATAACTTCTGAAACGGCCTTTCGGTGTCTGTCCTTTTTCCAATGCCCACTTGCATGCGGTAGTTCGGGGATTTTGCTTCCTTGCACACTTGGCACTTGCGCACGAAGTCGCGTACTTCAACGGCCATTCCCGGCCAGTAAAAGTGACGACGCAGCAACTCTAAAGTTTTCGCCTGTCCTCCGAGTGAAGCGGTCGGATGCGTATGCGCTTGCGTAATAAGTGTGTCAGTCAGGGCTGCTGGAATCCACAGCTTCCATTCTGAGGCTTCTGCCTCTTCGCTCAACAGATGCGGCTGCATCCGCTTAAACAGCAGACCGTCTTCGACCTTCAAGTCCGGGAGATGTTGCTTGTTGTGGTCTGCCTCTCGCACCAGCTCTTTATAGTCTTCCGTACCGAACGCCGTGGTCTCGAAACCCAGCAGGACGGTAGGATCTATATGGACTTCTTCCACGCTGCGCGACAAGGTGTCGGCCACCACGTTCTCGCTGCCTTTGCGGTGTTCAATTTCGAAATTATATCCTTGGAGTTGCAATGACCATCTCGCCAGCCTTCCCGAGAGGTCTTTCATTGTCATAAGCCACTTCAGGCTCGCATGATCCGTTATGCATGTGAACGGCATCCCTTCGATGTACGGCCTGAACTTGCGGATGGCCAGAATTGCTGCCAGACACTCCTTTTCGGTCACAGTGTAATTGACCTGGTGCTTGTTCATTTTAGCAGAAAAGAAGGCAATCGGCTGCTCCTGACCTTCCTCATTTCGCTGGAAAAGCACTGCTCCAACTCCTAAGTGTGACGCATCGCACTGGACATAAAAATGTCGTTTAAAATCTGCGTGCACCAGTACTGGTGCCGTGGTCAGTGCTTTCTTTAGGTGTTGAACGGCCATCTCCGCCTCGATACTCAATGAGAATCTATTATTTGTTTTTTTCAGGCTCTCAGTAAGTGGCGCTGCCAGCGTTGCGAAATTCCGGATGAAGCGGCGGTACCATCCAGTTATCCCCAGGAATGCTCGGACCTCCTTCATATTTCGGGGATTTGGGATTTTCTTAATTGCATCCACTCGGTCTGGATCCATCTTCAGAAGTCCCCCACCTACCACAAAGCCCAAGTATTTTAAGGATTTAAAGCAAAAGTTCGATTTTTGTAATCCAATCGTTAAACCTGCTTTTTTTAGGCACTGTGCTACTTGGCTCAAGTATGTCATATGCGTCGCAAAATCTGGCGCGAGGATGAGCAGGTCGTCCAGATAAACAAAGACGTTTGATCTGAGTTCCGTTGGAATCACTCTATCCATGAGTCTCACCAGCCGTTGTGCCGCATTGCACAATCCAAAAGGCATGACTCGGAATTGGTACAACGGCCGACCTGGAACAGTGAATGCTGTGAGCTCACGGGATTTCTCCTCCAATTCAATTTGCCAGAAGGCGAATTTTAGGTCGACGCTGGATATGTACGTGGTTTGGTCCAGTCTGGAAAGGATTCCCTCGACGCTGGGTAGCGGGTAAGCGTCCTTTATGGTGATGGCGTTCAATTGTCGCGCATCTAAACAAAATCTGTGCTTTCCAGACTTCGCCACCACGGTCGTCCTATTGCTCCATGGGCTCTTGCTCGGTTCTATGACTCCGAGGTCCAACATTTTATCGATCTCCTCTTCCACAATTGCCTGCCGAGCTGGTGACATTGGGTATGGCCGGTCTTTGAAGATTTTTGGCTCCCGGAACTAGCTCTATGACATGGTTGTCGAGCTTTGTCCTGCCTAGGCCATGTTCTTCGAACGTCAGGAACTCTTTCCGCACACGATCCAGTTCGCGACTCTCCTCTGCAGACAGATTCCACTTCTCGCGGTCTGGTTTCTGCTCGTCGGCGCTGTCTTCGGCGTAGTGTGCCATGTCATGCGCTTGGAGCTCTGCTACGGCGTTCTCTTGTTTCGAGTCTCCATCTGGACCGATAACTTCCGGAGCGAGTTCGAATGCTCGCCAAAAATCCTCCGAAGTATGCCTTCTGCTCCAGATACGGGCAGATGTAAAATGTAATTATTTTAACTTTTCCGTTGTATCTTACAGGCAACTCCGTACGTCCGATGATGGATCGATCCTCGCCTGCTGCTGTTCGCACTTTAGAAAAGTAGCGCCCGATCGGCATCTCTAATTTATGCATGAGTTCGCGGCTACCGTGCCCCAGAAGGCTTATGGTCGCTCCAGTGTCCAGAAGGCCAATGATGCGTTCGCCGTGGACAGATATTTCCGCAAATGGCCTGGGATCGTTTGCGTCGTTCCGTAATACGGCCGCTGCCACCTCCCGGCGCCTTTCTCGCCGCTGTTTGAAGCGCTGTCTCGCCTTCTTAATTTTTGTGGTTATTTGCCTCATGCCGGCTAGCTGGTGTTGTTGGAATATCCGATTCCTGGCTTCTGTATATCGGCGCATTCTCAATGACAAAACCGTACGTATGCCTTCTGACCCAAATTTTATATTTTATTGATCTTATTTTGTATAATTAGGTTACTTAAATTGAACGGAGGACAATCTACGCGGGATACTATTTCGGGCGTGCTTCTCCCGCCCGTGATGCACCCCGTCGGTCGTTTCCCGCACAGTCTGGGCATTTCGGGGACACCGTACCAGGCTTTCCGCATCGATAGCAGAACAGTCGCCTCTCTGCCGACTCGCAGTCGCGGAATATATGGCCGACTGTTCCGCAATTCCAGCATCCCGTCCTCTCGGGCTTCTTGAGCGGCTCCTTGCGAAGTTCGTCCACTTCCTGTGTTGGCGGTTCCTCTGGTGGGGCAGGTTCGCTCACTTCGTGCACGCGAGCCTTTAAATTGGAATATGCTGGCTGCTGCATATATACTGTACGTCCTCGGCGACCGAAGTTACGCTCCACTTCCCTGCTCTCGTCGCGAAGCTCGTCCACGGTGAGTATGTCCATGGCGTATACGAACCGTGCGATGTTTTCTCTAAAGCCCTTTTTAATTATCTTCACCAGGTGGCGTTCGGCCATGGGCTTCCGGAGTCGCGATGCCAATTGACGCATGTTGTGGATGTAGTCCTCTACACTCTAACCTGCTTGCTGTTCTCGCTGCAGCAACTCGTGCATCCGGTCCTGTTCCGTCTGGTGGCTCCTAAATCGGTCAAGCAGTGCCTGTCGCAACTGCGACCACTCCCTTGCACGCCCGGTCAGCAGCGCATGGAAGGAGCGCAAGACTTCCGACCATGGACAGCTGTACTGTTTTTGGAGGAACTCCAAGCGGAAAATGAAATCTTCTACGCTGCTGTACTGGTCCTCGCCGCTGAACGACACTCCCCAGCGTTCCACTTTCGCGAAATGGCCATGTTGTTGAATGTTGGCGTATCTCGGTCCGTCATCGCGATATGCGTAGGCTTCCGTTCGCCGAGTTGGGCTGTTCCAGCGTGTATCTTAATCCACCCTCGGCCACTCCTCTGGGCTAACCGACCCCTCCAACGCCATTTTAGGAGGTGGCATCGGTGCTCGGATGTCCATGCGCACGCTCTGTTTTGGAATAGCCCCACGATGGACTGGCGCTCTGTCTCCATCTTGCTGCTGGTGTGTTGATGTCCTTCCGGTTGACGTGTTGCCAATTGATCCTTTTGTTGATCCCGTTGGGCATCCATAGCTGGCCTCAACACCTCATTCATCAGCTGCATCATCTCCAGGAAACCCTGACGAATTTCGTCCTTCAGGCTCTGTCCGATGTCTGCGTCTTGAGATTGCCGGTAATGTTTGCGCCGCCTGCAGCGCAGCATTTACGGCCGATTTTCCGCTGACTCTAACTTTCTTGCAGGAAATTCCCATTCACTGTTCCGCGCTGCGCGTTCCTGATCTGGACCTTTGTCGGCTGTGTATTCATCCAGTTGAGAATGGAATTTCCCCTGGGCTTGGCGTTTGCGTTGCGTTGGAGTTCTTGCCAAGCTGCCCATCGCCATCGGCATCTGCGGATCACCCGCGCCCTCCGACTCAACGGACCACTCTTGCTCCTGCGATTCTGGTAACCCACCCCTCGACCGAAGGTAATGACCGCCAGTAGATTTATCGTCAGTCATTTTGATATTTATGCTATTTTATTAATTGTTATTTATTTATTTTATTTTATTGTAAGGGCCGTGCATTTATATTTATAAAAGGGATCAATAATAATTTTTATGTGTGTGTAAGTGAATGTATATATAAATATAAACAATAAGCGTGGCTTACGACCATCATCTGTTTAATAACATTTTAGCTGACTCGAGGTCAATATCGGTTCGATTTCTGCATCATAGCTTATCTAGTCGATATTATGCCAAACAAAAAAAAAACACTTGTCAAAAAAAAAAGGGGGGGGTTAAAATAAAAAATTTTCCCAAAAAAACAAACCCCAATAATCACAAATCACCCATAAAAACTAATTTGGTAAAAAAAATTATTTTCACTCCTAAAACATAAAAATAGTTAGGAATTTTAGGGGGGAAGAAGAAAACCAATTCAAAAAACCAAGTTTGTCTCTTATTGTTGTGTTTGACTTCATACTGCACTGAATTCATGTACGGAATTCCTGATTGCAGTTTGCACTTAGTTAAAGGTACATAAAGCTCTATTGGTGTAGAGCATTGTCCGGCGTGTCTACCGTTATTTGTAATAAGCGTGGCTTACGACCATCATCTGTTTAATAACATTTTAGCTGACTCGAGGTCAATATCGGTTCGATTTCTGCATCATAGCTTATCTAGTCGATATTATGCCAAACACAACAAGAACACTTGTCAAAAGACAAGGAGCGGGCTTGAATGTACAATTGTTTCACGAAGTAGCCAACTTCGATCATCAGCATTCATCGCTGACTCACTTGGTGATCGAAGATAGTTTAGTTGATAGATAGCCCGCTCCTTGTCTTTTGACAAGTGTTCTTGTTGTGTTTGGCATAATATCGACTAGATAAGCTATGATGCAGAAATCGAACCGATATTGACCTCGAGTCAGCTAAAATGTTATTAAACAGATGATGGTCGTAAGCCACGCTTATTACAAGTAACGGTAGACACGCCGGACAATGCTCTACACCAATAGAGCTTTATGTACCTTTTAACTAAGTGCAAACTGCAATCAGGAATTCTCGTACATGAATTCAGTGCAGTATTAAGTCCAAACACAACAATAAGAGACAAACTTGGTTTTTTGAATTGGTTTTCACCTCCGCACCACTAGAATTCCCAACGAGTTCTAGCAGTGTGGAGATGAAACTATCTTCGATCACCAAGTTAGTCAGCGATGAATGCTGATGATTGAAGTTGGCTACTTCGTGAAACAATTGTACATTCAAGCCCGCTCCTTGTCTTTTGACAAGTGTTCTTGTTGTGTTTGGCATAATATCGACTAGATAAGCTATGATGCAGAAATCGAACCGATATTGACCTCGAGTCAGCTAAAATGTTATAAATATAAACTATAAAATAATAAATAATATTTGTATAATTAAGCAAATGAATATTAATTATCGAACGAAATTGCTTCTGAGGTGAGGGTCTTCTTTGTTAGCGCATGGAAGGAGCGCAAGACTTCCGACCATGGACAGCTGTACTGTTTTTGGAGGAACTCCAAGCGGAAAATGAAATCTTCTAAGCTGCTGTACTGGTCCTCGCCGCTGAATGACACTCCCCAGCGTTTCACTTTCGCGAAATGGCCATGTTGTTGAACGTTGGCGTAGCTCGGTCCGTCATCGCGATATGCGTAGGCTTCCGTTCGCCGAGTTGGGCTGTTCCAGCGTGTACCCTGATCCACCCTCGGCCACTCCTCTGGGCCAACCGACCCTCCAACGCCATTTTAGGAGGTGGCATCGGTGCTCGGATGTCCATGCGCACGCTCTGTTTTGGAATACCCCCACGATGGACTGGCACTGTGTCTCTATCTTGCTGCTGGTGTGTTGAGGCTCCTTCCGGTTGACGTGTTGCCAATTGCTCCTTTCGTTGATTCCGTTGGGCATCCCTAGCGGGCCTCAACACCTCATTCATCAGCTGCATCATCTCCAGGAAACCCTGACGAATTTCGTCCTTCAGGCTCTGTCTGATGTCTGCGTCTTGAGATTGCCGGTACGCTTGCGCCGCCTGACTCTAATTTCCTTGCAGGAAATTCCCATTCCCTGTTCCGCGCTGCGCGTTCCTGATCTGGACCTTTGTCGGCAGTGTATTCATCCAGTTGAGAATGGAATTTCCCCTGGCCTTGGCGTTTGCGTTGCGTTGGAGTTCTTGCCAAGCTGCCCATCGCCATCGGCATCTGCGGATCACTCGCGCCCTCCGACTCAACGGACCACTCCTGCTCCTGCGATTCTGGTACCCCACCCCTCGACCGAAGGTAATGACCGCCAGTAGATTTATCGTCAGTCATTTTGATATTTATGCTATTTTATTAATTGTTATTTATTTATTTTATTTATTGTAAGGGCCGTGCATTTATATTTATAAAAGGGATCAATAATAATTTTTATGTGTGTGTAATTGAATGTATATATAAATATAAACTATAAAATAATAAATAATATTTGTATAATTAAGCAAATGAATATTAATTATCGAACGAAATTGCTTCTGAGGTGAGGGTCTTCTTTGTTAGCGCATGGAAGGAGCGCAAGACTTCCGACCATGGACAGCTGTACTGTTTTTGGAGGAACTCCAAGCGGAAAATGAAATCTTCTAAGCTGCTGTACTGGTCCTCGCCGCTGAATGACACTCCCCAGCGTTCCACTTTCGCAAAATGGCCTTGTGGTTGGATGTTGGCGTATCTCGGCCCGTCATCGCGATATGCATAGGCTTCCGTTCGTCGAGTTGGGCTGCACCAGCATTTTTTTTTTATCCACTCTCGGCCACTCCTCTGGGCTAACCGACTCCTCCAACGCCATTCTAGGAAGTGGCATCGGTGCGCGGATGTCTATGCGCACGCTCTGCTTTGGGATAGCTCCCCGATGGACTGGTACTGCCTCTCCTTCTTGCTGCTGGTGTGTTGAGGTTCCGTCCGGTTGGCGTATTGTCAATTACTCGTTTTGAGGATCACGTCGGGCATCCATAGATGGCCTCAACACCTCGTAGATCAGCTTCATCATTTCCAGGAAGCCCTGACGAATTTCGTCCTTCAGGCTTTGTCGCTGACTCTAAGCTTCTTGCAGGAAATTCCCATCCACTGTTCCGCGCTGCGCGTTCCTGTTCTGGACCTTTGACGGCAGTGTATTCATCCAGTTGAGACTGAAATTTCCCCTGAACTTGGCGCTTGCGTGCGTTGGAGTTCTTGCCAAGCTACCCATCGCCATCGGCATCTGCGGATCACCCGAGCCCTCCAACTCAACGGACCACTCTTGCTCCTCCGATTTCGTTACCCCGCCCCTCGACCGAAGGTAATGACCGCCAGCAGATTTTTCGTCAGTCATTTTGATATCTATGTTATTTTATTTATTTGTTTTTTATTTATTTTATTTTTCGGTGGCGACTCGATAAATACGTGTAAGGGCCGTGCATTTATACTGATTAAAGGGATCAATAATGATTTTTATGTGTGTGTGAGTAAATGTATATATATAAATATAAACTATAATATAATAAATAACACAGGCCCACAAAAAAAAAAAATGTCATTCTAAAATTGCTTCTGTATAGTGAGGACAAAACACACTCGCCGTTCGTTAACTGGTCAAGCTGCCGCGCGGGTCGAACGTATACTTATGCGTTTGAACGTATATTTATGCGTATAATTAAGACCAAATCACGCAAGCATACCGAAGTTCAACTCTAACGTCGGGCACACAGCATTTTACAAAACTTTTTATTTGCATAGAATGGTAACAGAATTGGCTGAGTATGCAACTTTGGCGGTCGGACTACAAGTGAGGCAGTAGCTTAGTGGTTAGAGTGGCGGACGGCAATCATTAGAGAATTCGTGTGTGCGTGCGTAAGTTTTCTGCGCTTCGATTTTGTGCGTTTTTAATAAAAACAACCGGTGTTTTATAAATCTTTTTTTTAAGACCGATCTTCTTTTCATAGCCCGTTCACGACGCGTGTGCATGCCTTTCAAATTAGTCAAACTAATCTTTGTTTGCTAATTTTATATTTTTTGTGCATTGGTTCTGCTCCTCTGGTGCTCTGTTTACATCTTTACTTTTTTCGGTAAGCAACGTTGTTGTTAGTGGCTCACCGCTATTACTCTCTTTCTTATCTATCCTAATTCTTTGAGCGCGCCTAATCATCTCTCACGCTTTGCCGCTCTCTCTACAGCACTTCTTTGAGCGCGCCTAAGCATCTCTCACGCTTTGCCGCTCTCTCTACTGCACTGTTGTTGTTTGATCGTTTTTGCTCTCTTTGCTCTCTGCCCTTTGCGCGCGCCAATTTCTTTTTCTTGCGCACATACCTCTTTTTCTTGTTTTTGTTTTGTTTTCTTTGCGGCTGATTTGATTTGTTACAGTAGGTGTCCCCTATAATGGACGCATTGATTTGTTTTAAGAAATCCTGCCTTAAGCAGGTGACGGCTGCCCAGCCAAGCATTTCGTGTTGGCTATGTGATAACGTAGTACACGCGAAGTGTGCCGGTTTTTCTGGCACGACGGCTGGTGCCGTAGCCAAGCGCACCGGCTTGCGTTATTGCTGCGATATGTGTAGGGAAGTGGAGGGCGAAATTTGTTCGTTTATGCGGCAAACAAAGACTGGATTTAGGGAACTGCTTGGAAGTTTTCGCACACTATCCGACCAGTTCTCAGCGCTCGATTCATCTTTCAATAACCTTAAGTTATTGAACGAATCCCCAAAGCGAAAAAAATTCCATCCGCATAGAGGAGCCTATTACCGCCACCCAGCTCCCTATAATTGACCAGCCAGGTACGCCAATGACACAGCCGTCAATGTGGTTCACCAATCCCCCGATGGTAACGAGATCTGCGGCTAAATCAATTTCGATTCCCGAAAATGTCATTGAGTGTATGCAACCAGTGACGCCCACATGTTCCGTTATGTCCGCTGTGGTCTCGTTGCCCGTGCCACAGAAAATAGTGTTACCTAAGGCGTGTTCAAGCTCTGGTTTACCAGAAAAGAACCTGTGCTCTGGAATTATACCTGAGGCGCCTAAAAAGATTATAGGTGTTCCACAAAAGAAACAGATTTTTTTGTTTCTAGGCTTGCCCCTGACCTCACATCAAATGATGTTAAAGCTTATATTCAAGCTAAAACCCAGGCCGATGATATAAAAGTGGAAAAATTTAAGTTTTCTTATGAGAGGGACATTTCATCCTTCAAAATAAGTGCCCCAAAACGAACTCTTAGGCATTATATGTTCGGCTAAATTTTGGCCGGAACATGTAATGGTTAAAGAGTTTGAAGCAAGGAAAAGAAAAAATCGCCCACCGATTAAACTTCCTTTGCCTCCTCTAGCAGCAGCCCAAACAAAACCAAATAAAACCAGTCGAACGCTACAGTCAGGTGCTGACTGTAGAAGGCCATGGATTATACTTCCGTTATTTATAATGAAAACTCTGCTTATTTTGGCAAAATTTAAAAATATAAATTTTATATTCTTATTATTTAATTCATTTGACAGACAAAAGAAGAACACACAAACAATGCAAAAGCGAATAGACAAGAAGTATAAGCATTAGATAGAGCGAGAGGGCAATATATTAATGTGAAGTTGTACAGTAGCTTAGTGGAGTGTGTGCCGAATTCGAAGACCAATGATGTTGACAGTGCTCGGGCTCGATTGCTGCCGCGATCAATGAGTGACGAGTTTTCCTTTTTTTCTTTTTATTCTATAAAATAATTTAAACTGCAACATAACAAAAGTTTTTAAATTTTTTGGTACGCTAGATAATAAACTTTTATAATGTTG
>JAECXB010002117.1:0-32786 GCA_018151435.1 Zaprionus africanus
ATTCTAAATTGTTACACCCCTGGTATTGGAAAATGAAATGATTATTTAAAGAAACACACTATTTTCCCGATTATACTAAATTAATTCAAAACATTATTAATGATTGTGAAATCTGTAACCTTGCAAAGACGGAACATAGACCAACAAAACTAGTTTTTGAAAACTCCAGAAAGAAATAACCCACGAGAAATTTATGTTATTGACTTTTATGCAATTGACAAACGAACAGTATTTATCTTGTATAGACGTATATTCAAAATTTGCATCACTTATTAAAACAAACAGCAGGGATTGGTTAGAGGCAAACGAGCCCTTACTTGAATTTTTAACGACATGGGAAAACCACAGAAAATAAAAGCAGACAAAGACTCTGTGCTTATAAGCACTTTTTTAAAAATTTGGGCTTAATAACGAAGACATACAAATAGATATTACCACAAGTAAAACAGGAATAGCTGACATAGAACGCCTTCATAAAACCATAAATGAAAAAATCAGAATTATTAATACCGAGAACAATAGAGAAAATAAAGAAACACGAATGGAGACAATTTAATACATATATAACCACAAGGCCAAACATAACACGACCGGACAGATACCAGCTAACATTCTTCTTTACGCAGGCATACCTACTTATGATACTCAGATGATTAAAGAAAATAAAATCAAAAAACTTAACAAGAAACGACAGGACTTCGAAATTGACACAAAATTTAGACAAGCACTCTTAACGCGCGCAAAATCAAAGAATCCCTTTAGAAAAACGGGCAATAGAACCAATTGGACGAAAATATTATAAAAACTTGTTTAGTGGGGCAAAGCTTACTGATTTCAAACTAATACTATCTTTTAATGTAACTATACCGTTAATGGTATGAACTTTCAACTTATTTGTTTTAATGGGGAAATTGAAGAAATTTGATTTTATTATATTAATTGTAGATCCGGTATCACACAATACAACGGAGCTTTATATTGTTCATGACAATATTTATGAACGGGTTTCTTCTTGTTCTTCGTCCGAGGCATTTTGATGAAAATTTTCGGACGTGTCCATTCTTGATTGGCCACTTGAGTTTTTGCCCTTTTATGGGCTGGGTTAGGAGCACTTGAAGAGGCTTGATTTGTTTGATAGTTTGTTGTATTTTGTAATTGTGCTTGGTCTAGTTTCTGTTTAAATTCTTGGTATAATTGCTCAATGTTCTGGCTATTATTATTATTTTTCTTGTTATCATAAGTATTGTTATAATTTTGGTTTTGACTAGTTGAACTTGACACTTGATTATAATTTGGACTGTAATTTTTACTTTTAGAACTTTTATTTTGATCATTATTTTTGTTCTGACTATTTTGTGATTTCGCACGATCGGACCATATACTGTCATAGCAACCTTCTTGTTGAGCGATTAGCTTCAACTTGCTAACAGTTGTTATGTCGAATCTAGCTAACTGCATGTATAGCCTATCAGGGAGTTTTCTAATTATTACGTCTTTGACGGTATTATTCATTCCGTTTGTATAAATGTGGTTATTAAACGGGTTGTTTTCTAAACTTAACTTATTTGTTATAATGAAACATTTTCTCTTCTAGCTCTTCGATAAACTTACGAAGTGATCCGTTGAACGGTGTGTTGTATAGTCTTCTTAGGAGTTCCTCGAATGGGGTTTGTGTTTTGAATTCCGCGATAAGGGCTTCCTTCAGATCAATCCAGGTGTTGGCTGCACTTAACTGAGACACACGCTGGGCATCACCTCCAATCTGCATCTCGATTGCACTAAACATGATGTGTGCTTGCCGGGCGTCGGTTGTCGGGTACTCTTTTATATGACGTGTCATATTTTTCCAATAATAATATCTTTTAATTTTCGCTAGCGTTTTTGTTATGCCTGTATGACCTCCTTGAATTGGATCGTCATGGTATGTAAACAGTATCGCTTCTTGATCTTTTTGATCATATATTTGGGTCACCGGCTTGAGTAGCGCTACTCTTAATAGTTTTAATAATTTATTGCCAATTTTTTTAAAAGAGTCTATTGAAATTGTTTCAAAGATCTTTGTTCGGTGCCACTTTGAGTTGGCTGATCTCGTGTATACCGGCTTGTTTTTCAAGCCTTTGGAAGAACTTGACCTAAGTCTAGAAGTAAGTACAGATCGCTAACATCAATTCTTGCTATAACTTTATTTCCACGTTTAAATAAACATTTTGATTCAGTTATACGCAAGGTCACTACTTTTCGTATTTCGTCATTATTAATGACTTTATATACGTTGGGCTTAGAAGCGTTAACAAGAGTTTCTTCTTGTTGATTTGTAGTTGTTTCTGCGCAGAAATTTTTCTGTTTACTTTGTTGTCTTGTAGTGACCTTAAAGACGTTTGCTGACATATCTTTAGCTCATTTATGGTAATACGTGACAGTGCATCTGCCACAAAATTGTCCTTTCCCTTTAGATACTCTACAGTGAAATCATATTCCTCTAATTCCAACCTCATGCGTGTCAATTTTGAGCTTGGATTAACCATCGAAAAAAGATATGTGAGTGGTCTGTGATCAGTTTTTACTATGAAGTGTTTGCCATAGATATATGGTCGAAAATGTACTATAGCCCAGTGTATCGCTGCTAACTCTTGTTCTGTTGTGCTCTTATTACTTTCACCCTTTGTAAATGATCTAGATGCGTATGCAACTGGAAGTTGGAGTCCAGTATAGTTTTGAGTTAAAACTGCTGCGCATGCTTGCTTACTTGCATCTGTTATTATGCAAAATTCTTTGCTAAAGTCAGGGTATTGTAGCAAGGTTGGATTCATTAACGCTTGCTTCAAATAATCGAATGCGTTCTGGCATTCTTCTGTCCATTCAAAGGAACATTCTTTTTACATAATCTCGTTATGTGCCGTGAATAGTCGGCGAAGTTTTTTATAAAACGACGATAGTAATTGCAGAATGCAACAAATCTTCTAGCGCTATCCGATTCTGTGGGAATTGGATACTTTTTGGATGACGTCATATTTCTTGTCATCAGGCAAGATTCCTTTATCAGTGCATTTATGTCCTAAAAAGTTTACTTCATGCATGAAAAACGAACATTTTTAGGCCATGGATTTTAAAAAAATTCATGGACTACTGTGTTTGTCGGAACGCAAATGTGCGTAACAGGCTGAAGGAGGCATCTCCGACCCCATAAACTATATATATTCTGAATCAGTATCAACAGCCGAGTCGATTGAGCCATGTCTGTCTGTCCGTCTGTCCGTCTGTCTGTCTGTCCGTCTGTCTGTCTGTATGAACACCTGGATCTCAGAAACTATAAGAGCTAGAGTCTTCAAATTTTGTGAGAAGATCCTTGTATGTTGCAGTGTCTCAAAGTTTTTGTGAAATTTGGCCACGCCCCTTCCCCGCCTCTGTAATTCAGTAATAACAATTTAATATACACAATATAAACCCAACAACAAAAGTTGTACATCTCACATGACAAATACATTACGACGGGTGTTTTCTGAAAATTTCAGTTAAATCGGACTAAAAATAAGTGAGATATGATCCGAATTAAACTCAATTTGAACGTATACCTATGCGTATATTAAGACCTAATTTACGCATCATACCGAAGTTCGAATCTAGCGTCGGACACACAGCATTTTACAAAACTTTTTATTTGCATAGAATGGTAACAGAATTGCCAGCTCAGAATGCAACTTTGCCGATCGATCTACAAATAAGGCAGTGGCTTAGTGGTTATAGAGGCGGACGGCAATTCTTGGAGAATCCGTTTGTGCGTGAGTTCGAGTCCTAGCGGCGGCTAGTGCAATTTTTTATTTTAATTACTTTATTTTGGTTTTATTTTTATTCTTATAAATTAAAAAGAAAAAACAACAGTCGAAAACTACACCCTCTAAATTATTTCATTAAATATCAAAATAATTTGTTTCCCAAAATAAATTTCATATTTTTATGCAATAGTTAAGACAAACAATGTACACGAATGTTAGAGCGGGACGCCGATACATGCATATCTGCATTTGCACTTTTATGTTTCGGCGTCCCGCTCTAACACGCATCAATTGTCGTAGTGCCGAAGCACACATACGGAACTGTCAGATTTGTGCAGCATTCGGCAAAGTTTATAAAAGTTTTCTAATTAAATATGTTGAGTACCAAAAATTTAAAAATTATTGTTTGTTAAGCTTTTAAATTATTTAATAGAAAAGTAAAAAAAGAGGAAACCATTTCACTCACACATTGATCGCGGCTGCAATCGAACCCGAACATTGTCAACATCATTGGTATTCGAATCCGGCACACACTCCGCTAAGCTACTGTATAACTCCACCACTGCCACTTCTATTTGGCATTAGCAAAAAGTGCATACACCGACTTTTTGCCCTCTCGCCCTACCTAATGCTTATAATTCTTGTCTATTCGGTTTTGCATTGTTTATGCGTTCTTCTTCTTCTGATTGTCAATTGAATTTCTGCGTGTCGTTCGAATTAAATAATAAGAATATAAAATTTATATTTTTATTTTAAATGCTTAATAATAATTCAAACAAACCAAAATTGTCATTATAAATAAGGGAAAATATATTATACGCGGTATACCATGATAATCCATGGCCTTCTACCGTCAGCACCTGACTGTAGCGTTCGACTGGTTCCTGTTTGAATTTCTGTATTGATCATTCCGATGGAGTGGTCAACTCCTTGGCCTATGCCTTGAATATTTATCTGTTAATTGTTATCAACGTTCGTAGATTCTATGACATTTTCTTTCAAAAGTGAAAAGTCTGCTCCAGTGTCTATTAGGAATGTCAAGTTTTTGTTTGTTTCTACATTTGAAAAATTTGCATATATATTTAGATTGAGATTGATCGAATAAACTAGTTTTGTGTATCTAAAGGTGCTTGTTGGTTTTCCGAAGAACTTTGTGTAGTTCGGACATTGTTGTTATTGTTATTTCTGTTGTTATAACTTCTGCCTCGATTGGAGTTGTTGTTACCACGATTACCGCCTCCTCGGTTTATTTTTTATTTTTTTTATTTTGACAGAGGGAGTCTCCCAACAGAGAAGGCATGTGGATTCACAAAATGGCGAGTACAGTGGCCCAGGGCAGTCATTCGGGCAGGCAGCGGGTTTCTTTGGTAATGGCTTTGGAGATGGCGGTTTTTTATTAATTTTGTTACCAATAGTTTCCATACTAGCTGAGTGAGTTGCGGATTGTGGCTTTCTTTGCTGGAGGGTTTCTTTCAGGAAATCTAGCTCGGCAGTTAGCTTTTGTGCCGTCGCCCATGGGGGTGGCGTTTTATTTGTATATAATAGCCACTTAATGTGTGCTATTCTTTTGTTAATCTTGTTCTTAACACCTACGCGTTTTGCCATAACCGCACTCTACTCACTCAGTCTATACGGTGTCCAATCTCCTGCGTAACATGAAGGGATTTGCTCCGCCGTTTCCGACTCCAGATCTCCCGCGCTGTTCTTCTTCTCAATGGACAGCTGGTTCACATTGGCCTGGTAGTCCGGCCAGCCGCTCGAATTTTCTTTAAGCTCATTTAATCGAATTTAATTTTCTTTAAGTTTCTTCTTTTTTTTTTGTATCACTTGGCACGGTCGCCATGTAAAGTTAAAAATGTATTCTTTTTTTTTTTTTTATTGGACGTTGAATACAATGGCTGTATTAGCAAGTGGTCCAACGACACCAAGCCGATGCTTGTTGCGCGCAGAACCCAAACGAAGTCCACCTCCCGCCTAACCGACCGAGAGGCACTGTCGCATAACGGACGACACGGAAACGCGGTAGAAACGCGAATAGAAACGCGAATAGAAGCGCGAATAGAAACGCGGGGAGAAGTTCTAAAAAAAGAGGCGATAGAACGCGGCATGCAAATAGGAATAGAATATCGAGGAAGATTAATACTAATTACTAATTACGTGCTAAATAGGAAAGAATTAAGGACTTCATAGCAGCGATAGTGTTAGTGCTAGCTATGACATGTTGGAGCTTATTGTAGTCCGAACATAATACCCTGAAAGGATCATGCAGTGCATAGTTCGATCTACAATAAGGAAGTGTTAGTGGAAGGAAATAGCGAGTACTTCTGCAAGGAACAGAGAAGTGTAGCTGCCTTACCAAGGCCTCACTATCAATGTCACCTTGCATAAGGTTGTTAATAAATACGACCCCTAGCATGGTTCTGCGGTTAGTTAGGGAAGGCAGATTTAGTAGCAGAAGTCTACTATTATAGGAAGGCAGTCTCAAATTTTCATCCCAGTTAAGGCCGCGTAAGGCAAAAAGTAATATTTTGGTTTAATAGTTGTTTTATTTTAGGAAGCAGCGAAGGTGCCGCTTCCAACGTTCAGTTGAATCTGATTTTAACATACTTCCTTAGGTTCTAAGTAAGTCTCATTGCTGCGCTGCCCTCAGTTGGACAGCGGAGAGAGACGGTTATGTATATAATAATGTATTTATGCTCTCTTAAGCTAGAGCGCAAGGGTATATGCATATGTATATATGTTCGGTCAAGCAGTCGGCGAGTGTAACAGAATGCTGACACTTGCACTTTCTTTGAGCGCGCCGATCGACTCATATTTTGGCCACTTGGGCTTATGTAATCACTGCAACAAAGTATTACAGTGTGTTCTCTTTAAGTACTCTTGGTACAGTAGATATTTAATATATATGCATACTACAATCTCTACAATATCTTGATCTTTCTGTTGCTCTGCACGAATCCAATCCTCAGATATCTCGGTTAATTCGATTCATTTTTCAACAATCTTTGCATACTCAGTGGAGTTTTTTGGAGGAAGTGGATTTCTGGAAAAGAAATCGGCGTGAGCCATACGCTTACCTTCTCTGTACTGTATATCAAAATCAAATAACTGTAGATAAGCCCACCAGCGATAGACTCTACGCATCAACTCAATCTTATTTCGTGATGATTTTAACGAATTACAGTCAGTGAATATAACAAACTTTCTGCCATGTAAGTAGTGACGGAAATGCTTATCAAAACTGGATTATTAGTAAGAATGTGAATAACTTTTCTACGAATCTCCTCATGTTCTATGTTCCACTCAAACTTATTTTTCTCTGACGTGAGGAAATATAAAGGCTTCATTAGCTGTGAAAATCCAGGAACAAACTGTCGGAAGTACGATGCTAACCCTATGAATTGTCTCAAAGTTGTTACTGACCTAGGGGGTGGCAAGGCACTCAAAGATTCTACTTTGCGTGTATTTGGACTTATCTCACCCGCCCGTACTTCAAACCCTAAATATTGAACAGAAGTCCTAAGAAAGGAGCATTTTTCGATATTGAATGAAAATCCCGCCTTTGATAAAATATCCAAAACAATTTTTAATCTTTCAAGTGCCGATTCTTTGGTTGAAGCTACAATCATTATGTCATCCATATACACAATGACGTACGAATAAGCGATCTCGCCTAATGCCTTTAGGACTGCTCTTTGAAATACTGACGGTGCATTCTTAAGCCCAAATGGCATCGACAGAAACTTATATTGTCCGTCAGGAGTGACGAATGCCGTATATTCGACAGAGTTCGGATGCATAGGAACTTGCTAATATCCACTCGCCATGTCCAAGCAAGTAAAGAACTTTTCACCGCGCAATCTAGCTATCTGGTCAGAGATTAAAGGCAATGGAAACATTGTCAGCAACTGTATTTGCATTGTACTACAAACATTGGCATTTCCAATGCCTTTCAGGCTTACTACATTATTGATTTTTTACCGCTTAGCTTGTTTGAAAAATTCTCTTTAACCAAAGAGCACTCCGTTCCAGAATCAAAAATAATTGGAAAGCTCTCACCTCGTATCAGCATACTTGTCTTTGGTTCATCCACCACGCACAACTCAGCTCTCTTTTCGTTCCACCACTTGCCACATTTTTCGGGCATTGTGAGGCTATATGACCTTGCTCCTGGCAACGGTAGCAAGTTATACTGCCTTTCGGATGTTGTTGAAATGATTGGCTTCCTCGGTGATCTTGTCTCTGCATACCAGTGCTCTGCTTCCTGTTTCGGCAGTCAATCATTTTGTGTCCCATCTTACCACAAAGATGGCATTTCAGTGACACAAACTTAGCTCGCTTTGCTCCAGGCTCCTCATTTCCAAGATGATGAGTGCGCTTGTCAAAAGCGAAGACCTGCAACTCAGCCTGTAGGTCGCGTCTATTTTTTATCTCTGCTGTGTAAGCAATTCTTTGCAATCGGCGATCCAAGTTGGCCATATGTCCCAAAACCACCGACACAGCAATCCTCTCGGTATCCAAGCTCTTCCACTTGCTAACGAGTAAAGTCACCATTCGACTAGCATATACCGCAAGACATTCACTGTTGTTGGGGCGACTATTTAAAAGCTGCAAAAACATGGCGGCTAACATTTCGGTATTAGCGTAGCGTTGTTGAAATAACTGTTTAAATTCCAGCCACGTCATGCCTGCATAGCACACTTCAGAAAACCATTGGGATGCGCTTCCTTCCAGCGACTTAGTTAATGCCAATATTAAAGCACTAACTTCCAGTGGTTTTTCATCAAAAATAATGTCAACTGTACCACACCATTGAGTAGCGTCAGCGCCTGTAATGTCGGCGTTAAATTTTGGCAACGTGACGACGCCATTTTGTAACGGTACTTGTACCGACGCTTGCAGAGTTTTTGCCAACTCCAGGAAACTTTGACTTTGGTGTTCCATCAAGATGCGCAGTTGTTCTTCCATGATTAGTAGACGCAAATACTATACCACTTCTGATGTCAGAACTTTAAGGTTTATCTTGATTATGCAGCGAGTCCCTGATATTTCTCTTTATATTTCTCGTTAGTTCTCTGCCGTTGCGTGTGCACGTTTTTTTGCTTGGTCAACTTTCGATTGTCCCGCACTGCAACTTTTACCAGGGCCACACTCGATATCAATGTATATCGAGACCTCACAATCAAATACAACCCGTCTTATCGATAAGTCAAGTACAACCCGTCCTTTGTATAAGTTTATTAAGCAGTTGACTACCGATAACGCGCCCATTTCAAAATAATATTACCTTCTCCGACATATTCAATACATTAAACCAAATATACTTATAACCTGGAATATGACAAGAGAAAAACTTTATCATAATTGTAACGGTCAAGAGATTTATATTGAAAATAATAAAATTATAAAAATATCCAACAGCACAGCAGAATTAAAACAAATTACAATATCTAATAATATTCAACAATACACAAATTTAATATTTACTGAACACAATGTAACCAAAGTCGAACCAATGTCACACATAGAAATTAAAGAAATGATTTTGTTAAACAATAAGAACAACACAATTTACAGAAACATACTAATAATTTTCATATTTGTTTTAGTTTTAATTTACATATTTTACTTTTATATGAAATGTAAAACAGCGCCACACAAAATTATTATCTCTTACCTAAAACCAAGTAAAACCTCTAATAATAATATTGAAAAAGAAATAGAACCAAAAACAGAAATAGTTGAAATTGAAAATCCAGTACCACAATTATATCCAGAAATAAGCGCTTGTGGACAAGCTAATATCTAAAAGGTGGGGGAGTGACATATTCAAGCTTCATGTAAAACAAATGTAATGTAAAACAGAACTTAAAGGTTTATGTTAATTCTCTGTAAAGGTTTGCGGGGCCGAAAAAAAAAATTTAAAAAGCATTTTTTTTTAATCTCTAAAAAAAAAAAAAAAAAAAATTTTTAAAAAAAAAAAAAAAAAAAAAAAAATTTAATTATATAGTAGCATATGTACCATAGCGCACCACTTGTCCACACATACACACACACAAAACACTCCCACATACATACATACACTTGACAATTGTACTTAGCATATAAGACAAACATTCATGTATTTCACCAGAAACCATCCGCCTGCTTAGACATAAACATTTGTATCCCCAATTCGGCGACAATTCCGCCTGTTTAAACAAAAATTTTATCCCCAAATTCGGCGACAATAACGAGTCAGCCTACTCCGATCATTTGTAAACATTCCCACGAAAGGGTCAAAACTGCTTACGCAGCGCAAATTCTCGGCTGATCCGTTCCCATGCGAAATCCACTCAAGAGAGCGCCCAATATCATGTAAACATAAAAGAGAGCTTTATGTACGCTCAATTCAGAAGTAAATGAGACTCAGCCAAAGGTTTGCTAAGCGTCCAGTTTGTAGCTTTAAGACAGATTTAATTCAAACTCCATTAAGGAACGACGCGAATTGTCTCCGGTTTTCGCCTAAGTGTTTAATAAAAAAAAAAGTTATATTTTTTTCATAAATACTAAACGCGAACTTGTTATTGGCGCAGCCGGTAGGATACTGATTAAAAACGTTGATCGATATCCGCAAAAGAACCGCGTGTGATCTAAAACCTTCGTTTGCGTGGCTAAATTAAATGCTACAGGAAGGTTGCAATCCGCCTAAATACCGCGTGTGATTAAAAAACTTCGTTTGCGTAGCCAACTAAAGGTTACTGGAAGACTATAATCCACCAGAAACTCAGTGCTCTGTGAAACACTTCAACTTGGTAGCCCACTGTAAAAGTGTGACCGCTACTAGAAGTGAACTTTTTATAAAAAAGAAAATCATAACTCAGTGCTGCAGTGAGGACCATTAAAAGACAATTATCGTCTCAGGTCAAAGCCCCGAAACAAAAAGAACAAAAAAAAAGAAACCCTAGCGAAAAGCTAAGCGAGTGTAAACAACCAGCAATACAAAATTCAAAAATGGCACAGCCACAGCAACAACAACCACATCAAATTCAACTCCTTTCGGAAAGTCATCTGAACCAGGCCCTTGGTCAGATTCGACAAGTGCCAGTATTTAATGGTACAACATCAGAGCTGAGCTCGTTCATACGGAGAATCGAGTTTATCCAAAGTCTCTACCCGACAACCGACGCCCGGCAAGCACACATCATGTTTAGTGCAATCGAGATGCAGATTGGAGGTGATGCCCAGCGTGTGTCACAGTTAAGGCCCCCCAACCCCGAGGGATCTGAAGGAGGCCCCTTTCCGGGAATAAAAAACCAAAACCCCCTCCAGGGACCCCCAAAGGCCCCCCCCCAAAACCGCCCCCCGCCAAACACACATCATGTTTAGTGCAATCGAGATGCAGATTGGAGGTGATGCCCAGCGTGTGTCTCAGTTAAGTGCAGCCAACACCTGGATTGATCTGAAGGAAGCCCTTATCGCGGAATTCAAAACACAAACCCCATTCGAGGAACTCCTAAGAAGACTATACAACACACCGTTCAACGGATCAGTTCGTAAGTTTATCGAAGAGCTAGAAGAAAAATGTTTCATTATAATCAATAAGTTAGATTTAGAAAACAACCCGTTTAATAACCACATTTATACAAACGGAATGAATAATACTGTCAAAGACGTAATAATTAGAAAACTCCCTGATAGGCTATACATGCAGTTAGCTAGATTCGACATAACAACTGTAAGCAAGTTGAAGCAAATCGCTCAACAAGAAGGTTGCTATGACAGTATATGGTCCGATCGTGCGAAATCACAAAATAGTCAGAACAAAAATAATGATCAAAACAAAAAGTTCTAAAAGTAAAAATTACAGTCCAAATTATAATCAAGTGTCAAGTTCAACCAGTCAAAACCAAAATTATAACAATACTAATGATAACAAGAAAAATAATAATAATAGCCAGAACATTGAGCAATTATACCAAGAATTTAAACAGAAACTAGACCAGGCACAATTACAAAATATTGTACAACAAATTATCAAACAAATCAAGCCTCTTCAAGTGCTCCTAACCCAGCCCATAAAAGGCAAAGACCAAGTTCTAGTGGCCAATCAAGAATGGACACGTCCGAAAATTTTCATCAAAATGCCTCGGACGAAGAACAAGAAGAAACCCGTTCATAAATATTGTCATGAACAATATAAAGCTCCGTTGTATTATTGATACCGGATCTACAATTAATATAATAAAATCAAATTTCTTCAATTTCCCCATTAAAACAAATAAGTTGAAAGTTCATACCATTAACGGTATAGTTACATTAAAAGATAGTATTAGTTTGAAACCCAGTAAGCTTTGCCCCACTAAACAAGTTTTTTATATCCATAATTTTTCGGAAAATTATGATATGCTACTTGGTAGAGACTTCTTAGAAGACACCAACGCTCAAATCAATTTTAGCGAACGAAGTGTTAATTTAAACAATTACAACTTCTTAATGCACTATGACAACGAGCAAAAGGTAAATTCAGAAGACGATACCGACTGCACGAACTGTTTAGAGCCACCATCAACTGATGACGAAGCAATAAACTATGCAATAGAAAATGAGTTAAAAGAATCAAATGAATTCAGACTCGATCACTTAAACAAGGAAGAGCGAAATGCTCTGACTAAAATTCTTCACGAATTTAAAGACATTCAGTACAGAGAAGGTGAAAATTTGACCTTCACAAGCACTGTCAAACATGTCATAAATACAAAGCATGAAGATCCTATTTATAAGAAACCTTATAAATATCCCCAAGCCCACGACAAAGAAGTCGAAGTCCAAATCAAAGAAATGATTGATCAAGGCATTATTCGAAAATCGAACTCGCCTTATTGCTCACCTATTTGGATAGTTCCAAAGAAGAGTGATGCATCCGGTAAACAACAGTTTAGGATAGTAATTGACTATCGCAAACTAAACGAAATTACCGTGGACGACAAGTACCCCATTCCTGTTATGGATGAAATATTAGATAAACTCGGTAGATCTCAATAATCAATTTCACTACCATAGATTTAGCAAAAGGTTTTCATCAAATCCAAATGGATGAAAACTCTATACCAAAAACAGCTTTTTCTACAAAGAATGGTCATTATGAGTACACTCGAATGCCATTCGGACTGAAAAATGCACCCGCGACTTTTCAACGTTGCGTAAACAATCTGTTAGAAGATCTTATCTACAAAGATTGTTTGGTATACATGGATGACATTATAGTATTCTCCACTTCATTGGAAGAACATTTAATGTCTCTGCGTAAAGTTTTTGCTAAATTAAAGGAAGCTAATTTGAAATTGCAGTTAGACAAATGCGAATTTCTCAAAAAAGAAACAGAGTTTCTAGGGCACATCATAACAACAGAAGGTATAAAACCTAACCCAACAAAAATAAATGCAATTAAGCATTTTCCCATTCCCAAAACACCTAAGCAAATTAAGTCGTTTCTTGGCCTTTGCGGGTTTTACAGAAAGTTTATTCCCAATTTCGCAAATATTGCAAAACCAATGACCCAAATCTTAAGAAGGCGCCAGATAAATGCCATTGATACAAACTATGTATCCGCTTTCGAGAAATTAAAATTTCTCATAATGTCCGATCCTATCTTAATATACCCTAATTTTGAGAAACCATTCTCACTAACTACAGATGCCAGCAATATTGCTCTTGGTGCTGTACTCTCACAGGATCATAAACCTATTTGTTACGCTAGTCGTACACTCAATGACCACGAGCTCAATTATTCGGCAATAGAAAAAGAACTTTTAGCTATTGTCTGGGCCACCAAATACTTCAGGTCCTATCTTTTCGGTCGAAAATTTCAAATCCTTAGTGACCACCGCCCCTTAGTTTGGCTTGAAAATATCAAGGAACCAAACATGAAACTACAAAGATGGAAAATCAGACTAAATGAGTTTGACTACCAAATCAAATATGTACCTGGTAAAGAAAACCATGTTGCAGATGCACTTTCACGTGTAAAAATTGAGAACTTCCTCGGTGAAACTTCCACCACCGCTGCTACCATACATAGTAGTCACGAGGACAGTCAAAATTATATACCCATTACCGAAAGACCCATTAACTACTTTACCCATCAGATAGAATTCACTAAAGGTGACACAAATGAAGTAAAGGTAACAAAATATTTCCATAAAACTATAATAAATATAAACTATAAGGAAATGACTTTTGATTATGCAAAAAAGCTTATCGAAGAATACATTTGCACTAAAAACACTGTAATTTATTTCAATAATGATGAAGACTTTACAACATTCCAAAATGCCAATGTAAATATTATTTGCCCAAATAATATTACAAAAGTAATGAGATCTACCTCAAAACTTTCAAATATTCACACATATGCTCAATTTAAAGAAATTATAGTTCAAAAACACAAAGAACTTTTACATCCCGGTATTGAAAAAACCATTTCCATGTTCAAAGAAAACTTCTATTACCCCGATTATCAAAAATTGATTCAAAACATTATAAACGAATGTGATGTTTGTAATGTTGCAAAAACTGAGCATAGAGACACAAAAATTAAAATTCGAAACAACTCCTGAAGTCTTCAATCCAAGAGACAAATATGTAATGGACTTTTATATGGTCAACAATAAACAATTTTTATCTTGTATTGATACTTATTCAAAGTTCGCCTCTTTGATTGAAATACAATCCAGAGATTGGCTCGAAGCTAAACGAGCAATACTTTTAGTTTTTACCAATATGGGTAAACCTATAGAAATCAAAGCAGATAAAGATTCAGCATTTATGTGCGCAGCTTTACAACTTTGGTTACAAACAGAAGGCGTGAAAATAGAAATTACAAGCAGTAAAAATGGAATTTCTGATGTTGAGAGATTTCATAAAACTATTAATGAAAAATTAAGAATAATTAATACCGAATCAAACCCTGAAAACAAATTAACTAGTTTTGAAACAATACTTTATATTTATAATCATAAAACTAAGCACAATACGACTGGAAGAACCCCAGCCGATATTTTCATTTATGCAGGAACACCTGCTTATAATACACAAACTAATAAAAGTAACAAAATAGATAAATTAAACGAAACACGTGAAGATTATGAAATAGATACTAGATATAGGCAAGCACCATTAGTTAAATCTAAAACAACAAATCCCTTTAAGAAAACAGGAGAGATCACTCAAGTAGATGAAAAACATTATGAAGAGAAAAACAGAGGTAGAAAAATAACCCACTATAAATCAAAATATAAAAAGAAAAAGAAAATTAATAAAACAAAATACGATAATTCCAGCACAACCCCAAGTGACCAAAGCAGTCCAACATAATATAATATAAACTCTAAAAAAAGTTCTAAATATTAAAATTTCAACTTGGTTAAAAACTGACACTTAATGAAATTCTTTTAATATCCCATATCCCAAAAGATATTATAAAATCCTTAATTTTTACAATAATACCGTACCCTGATAGCAATAAAAATATATTGATTGAAAATATAAACGATAAATATTATGTTCTAGACAATAAAACTTTCCTAGCATCTTCAAAAAATTATTTTCTAACAAATGCATAGCAGGTATTTTAAACCAAGAAAATACAGAATCTAGATACACAAAAACCCATAAAAATACAGAAATAAGTTATGTCGAACCTAACATTATATTAACATGGAAATTACCAAAGACCAAACTCAACCAGAATTGCAAAAATCAAGAAATAATAATAGAGGGAGATAATTTAATTAAAGCTTTTAATTGCTCTATTCAAATAGACGACATTTCAATATCAAATACATTACTTGACTACACACAAACAGTATATGTAAATAATAACGTAACAAAACTAGAAACATTAGCATATATTGAAGCAAAAGAAATTTTTTAAATAAAAACAAAAGATACTTTTCAAAATGTATTAATAACGTCAGTAATTGTATTAATTATAATTATAATAGAAATAGAAATTACAAGCAGTAAAAATGGAATTTCTGATGTTGAGAGATTTCATAAAACTATTAATGAAAAATTAAGAATAATTAATACCGAATCAAACCCTGAAAACAAATTAACTAGTTTTGAAACAATACTTTATATTTATAATCATAAAACTAAGCACAATACGACTGGAAGAACCCCAGCCGATATTTTCATTTATGCAGGAACACCTGCTTATAATACACAAACTAATAAAAGTAACAAAATAGATAAATTAAACGAAACACGTGAAGATTATGAAATAGATACTAGATATAGGCAAGCACCATTAGTTAAATCTAAAACAACAAATCCCTTTAAGAAAACAGGAGAGATCACTCAAGTAGATGAAAAACATTATGAAGAGAAAAACAGAGGTAGAAAAATAACCCACTATAAATCAAGATATAAAAAGAAAAAGAAAATTAATAAAACAAAATATGATAATTCCAGCACAACCCCAAGTGACCAAAGCAGTCCAACATAATGTTGATGTATTATTTAAATAATATAAACTCTAAAAAAGTTCTAAATATTAAAACTTCAACTTGGTTAAAAACTGACACTTAATGAAATTCTTTTAATATCCCATATCCCAAAAGATATTATAAAAACCTTAATTTTTACAATAATACCGTACCCTGATAGCAATAAAAATATATTGATTGAAAATATAAACGACAAATATTATGTTCTAGACAATAAAACTTTCCTAGCATCTTCAAAAAAATTATTTTCTAACAAATGCATAGCAGGTATTTTAAACCAAGAAAATACAGAATCTAGATACACAAAAACCCATAAAAATACAGAAATAAGTTATGTCGAACCTAACATTATATTAACATGGAAATTACCAAAGACCAAACTCAACCAGAATTGCAAAAATCAAGAAATAATAATAGAGGGAGATAATTTAATTAAAGCTTTTAATTGCTCTATTCAAATAGACGACATTTCAATATCAAATACATTACTTGACTACACACAAACAGTATATGTAAATAATAACGTAACAAAACTAGAAACATTAGCATATATTGAAGCAAAAGAAATTTTTGAAATAAAAACAAAAGATACTTTTCAAAATGTATTAATAACGTCAGTAATTGTATTAATTATAATTATAATATTATATTTTGTCTACAAATATAAGAGTATACATAAGAAAATCATTATTAAATTCAAAAAACAAGTTCCCACTCCCACAGAACCACCAAATATTGTAAACAATCAAGTAATTGAAAATGATAATAATTTAAACCCTGTATTGTATCCTAACTTATCCGCCTGAGGGCAGGCCAATTTTTTAAGGATGGGGAAGTAGCATATGTACCATAGCGCACCACTTGTCCACACATACACACACACAAAACACTCCCACATACATACATACACTTGACAATTGTACTTAGCATATAAGACAAACATTCATGTATTTCACCAGAAACCATCCGCCTGCTTAGACATAAACATTTGTAACCCCAATTCGGCGACAATTCCGCCTGCTTAGACATAAACATTTTATCCCCAAATTCGGCGACAATAACAAGTCGGCCTACTCCGATAATTTGTAAACATTCCCACGAAAGGGTCAAAACTGCTTACGCAGCGCAAATTCTCGGCTGATCCGTTCCCATGCGCAATCCACTCAAGAGAGCGCCCAATATCATGTAAACATAAAAGAGAGCTTTATGTACGCTCAATTCAGAAGTAAATGAGACTCAGCCAAAGGTTTGCTAAGCGTCCAGTTTGTAGCTTTAAGATAGATTTAATTCAAACTCCATTAAGGAACGACGCGAATTGTCTCCGGGTTTCGCCTAAGTGTTTATTCGAAATAAAATTATATTTGTTTCATAAATACTAAACGCGAACTTGTTATTATATATATGTCTATATCTATTCGCAACCAATGACAAATGAATGGAAGGAACCCTTTATAAATAGATAAATGAAATATCAGTTTGTTTTTCTTTAGATGATTTGATACTAGGATCTACTGTGATATGCCGGCTTTGCGGGCAGCGCTGCTCCAAAAACTTAACCTAAGAAAAGCTTTTGTATGTAGTCTTAGTCTTAAGAGACACTTTCGATTTGATTTCGAATAGAGCGGGACCTTCCCTGCCCTATTCTACCTTACTAATGAAAGGGGACAATTACCCCGAATAAAACAAAAAGCCATATTGACTTGTTACTTGGAGATATTACAACACATTGGATATATTACAACACATTTGGATATTTTACATGGATATATTACAACACATCTGGATACATTACATAGCGACCGTGAGGCAGGAGCCTTAAGAAAACTGCGGTGGATCACAAAAGAAAATCTGAGTGAGTAGAGTGTGTGAGTGATGGGCAAAAATAGGGGCGGAGTACAGAAAAAAGTGAACAAGAGAAAAGCGCACTTAAAGTGGCTATTATTCACTAAAACTCCAGCGCCCCCGTGGTCGACAGCTCAGAAACTCCAAACAGAGCTGGACCACCTCACCAATTTCTTAAAAGAAAAAAAATCCCACACCACCGCTCACTCAGATAATGCTGTAAAAGTAATTACTAAAGTAAATTCAGAAGACGATACCGACTGCACAAACTGTTTAGAGCCACCATCAACTGATGACGAAGCAATAAACTATGCAATAGAAAATGAGTTAAAAGAATCAAATGAATTCAGACTCGATCACTTAAACAAGGAAGAGCGAAATGCTCTGACTAAAAGTCTTCACGAATTTAAAGACATTCAGTACAGAGAAGGTGAAAATTTGACCTTCACAAGCACTGTCAAACATGTCATAAATACAAAGCATGAAGATCCTATTTATAAGAAACCTTATAAATATCCCCAAGCCCACGACAAAGAAGTCGAAGTCCAAATCAAAGAAATGATTGATCAAGGCATTATTCGAAAATCGAACTCGCCTTATTGCTCACCTATTTGGATAGTTCCAAAGAAGAGTGATGCATCCGGTAAACAAAAGTTTAGGATAGTAATTGACTATCGCAAACTAAACGAAATTACCGTGGACGACAAGTACCCCATTCCTGTTATGGATGAAATATTAGATAAACTCGGTAGATCTCAATATTTCACTACCATAGATTTAGCAAAAGGTTTTCATCAAATCCAAATGGATGAAAACTCTATACCGAAAACAGCTTTTTCTACAAAGAATGGTCATTATGAGTACACTCGAATGCCATTCGGACTGAAAAAATGCACCCGCGACTTTTCAACGTTGCGTAAACAATCTGTTAGAAGATCTTATCTACAAAGATTGTTTGGTATACATGGATGACATTATAGTATTCTCCACTTCATTGGAAGAACATTTAATGTCACTTCGTAAGGTTTTTGCTAAGTTAAAGGAAGCTAATTTAAAATTGCAGTTAGACAAATGCGAATTTCTCAAAAAAGAAACAGAGTTTCTAGGGCACATCATAACAACAGAAGGTATAAAACCTAACCCAACAAAAATAAATGCAATTAAGCATTTTCCCATTCCCAAAACACCTAAGAAAATTAAGTCGTTTCTTGGCCTTTGCGGGTTCTACAGAAAGTTTATTCCCAATTTCGCAAATATTGCAAATATTGATACAAACTATGTATCCGCTTTCGAGAAATTAAAATTTCTCATAATGTCCGATCCTATCTTAATATACCCTAATTTTGAGAAACCATTCTCACTAACTACAGATGCCAGCAATATTGCTCTTGGTGCTGTACTCTCACAGGATCATAAACCTATTTGTTACGCTAGTCGTACACTCAATGACCACGAGCTTAATTATTCGGCAATAGAAAAAGAACTTTTAGCTATTGTCTGGGCCACCAAATACTTCAGGTCCTATCTTTTCGGTCGAAAATTTCAAATCCTTAGTGACCACCGCCCCTTAGTTTGGCTTGAAAATATCAAAGAACCAAACATGAAACTACAAAGATGGAAAATCAGACTAAATGAGTTTGACTACCAAATCAAATATGTACCTGGTAAAGAAAACCATGTTGCAGATGCACTTTCACGTGTAAAAATTGAGAACTTCCTCGCTGAAACTTCCACCACCGCTGCTACCATACATAGTAGTCACGAGGACAGTCAAAATTATATACCCATTACCGAAAGACCCATTAACTACTTTACCCATCAGATAGAATTCACTAAAGGTGACACAAATGAAGTAAAGGTAACAAAATATTTCCATAAAACTATAATAAATATAAACTATAAGGAAATGACTTTTGATTATGCAAAAGAGCTTATCAAAGAATACATTTGCACTAAAAACACTGTAATTTATTTCAATAATGATGAAGACTTTACAACATTCCAAAATGCCAATGTAAATATTATTTGCCCAAATAATATTACAAAAGTAATGAGATCTACCTCAAAACTTTCAAATATTCACACATATGCTCAATTTAAAGAAATTATAGTTCAAAAACACAAAGAACTTTTACATCCCGGTATTGAAAAAACCATTTCCATGTTCAAAGAAAACTTCTATTACCCCGATTATCAAAAATTGATTCAAAACATTATAAACGAATGTGATGTTTGTAATGTTGCAAAAACTGAGCATAGAGACACAAAATTAAAATTCGAAACAACTCCTGAAGTCTTCAATCCAAGAGACAAATATGTAATGGACTTTTATATGGTCAACAATAAACAATTTTTATCTTGTATTGATACTTATTCAAAGTTCGCCTCTTTGATTGAAATACAATCCAGAGATTGGCTCGAAGCTAAACGAGCAATACTTTTAGTTTTTACCAATATGGGTAAACCTATAGAAATCAAAGCAGATAAAGATTCAGCATTTATGTGCGCAGCTTTACAACTTTGGTTACAAACAGAAGGCGTGAAAATAGAAATTACAAGCAGTAAAAATGGAATTTCTGATGTTGAGAGATTTCATAAAACTATTAATGAAAAATTAAGAATAATTAATACCGAATCAAACCCTGAAAACAAATTAACTAGTTTTGAAACAATACTTTATATTTATAATCATAAAACTAAGCACAATACGACTGGAAGAACCCCAGCCGATATTTTCATTTATGCAGGAACACCTGCTTATAATACACAAACTAATAAAAGTAACAAAATAGATAAATTAAACGAAACACGTGAAGATTATGAAATAGATACTAGATATAGGCAAGCACCATTAGTTAAATCTAAAACAACAAATCCCTTTAAGAAAACAGGAGAGATCACTCAAGTAGATGAAAAACATTATGAAGAGAAAAACAGAGGTAGAAAAATAACCCACTATAAATCAAAATATAAAAAGAAAAAGAAAATTAATAAAACAAAATATGATAATTCCAGCACAACCCCAAGTGACCAAAGCAGTCCAACATAATATAATATAAACTCTAAAAAAGTTCTAAATATTAAAATTTCAACTTGGTTAAAAACTGACACTTAATGAAATTCTTTTAATATCCCATATCCCAAAAGATATTATAAAAACCCTTAATTTTTACAATAATACCGTACCCTGATAGCAATAAAAATATATTGATTGAAAATATAAACGATAAATATTATGTTCTAGACAATAAAACTTTCCTAGCATCTTCAAAAAATTATTTTCTAACAAATGCATAGCAGGTATTTTAAACCAAGAAAATACAGAATCTAGATACACAAAAACCCATAAAAATACAGAAATAAGTTATGTCGAACCTAACATTATATTAACATGGAAATTACCAAAGACCAAACTCAACCAGAATTGCAAAAATCAAGAAATAATAATAGAGGGAGATAATTTAATTAAAGCTTTTAATTGCTCTATTCAAATAGACGACATTTCAATATCAAATACATTACTTGACTACACACAAACAGTATATGTAAATAATAACGTAACAAAACTAGAAACATTAGCATATATTGAAGCAAAAGAAATTTTTGAAATAAAAACAAAAGATACTTTTCAAAATGTATTAATAACGTCAGTAATTGTATTAATTATAATTATAATATTATATTTTGTCTAAAAATATAAGAGTATACCTAAGAAAATCATTATTAAATTCAAAAAACAAGTTCCCACTCCCACAGAACCACCAAATATTGTAAACAATCAAGTAATTGAAAATGATAATAATTTAAACCCTGTATTGTATCCTAACTTATCCGCCTGAGGGCAGGCCAATTTTTTAAGGATGGGGAAGTAGCATATGTACCATAGCGCACCACTTGTCCACACATACACACACAAAAACACTCCCACATACATACATACACTTGACAATTGTACTTAGCATATAAGACAAACATTCATGTATTTCACCAGAAACCATCCGCCTGCTTAGACATAAACATTTGTAACCCCAATTCG
This sequence comes from Zaprionus africanus, assembly GCA_018151435.1. Taxonomy (NCBI): domain Eukaryota; kingdom Metazoa; phylum Arthropoda; class Insecta; order Diptera; family Drosophilidae; genus Zaprionus; species Zaprionus africanus. The sequence continues at coordinate 22,143 of JAECXB010002117.1, forward strand.
GCGACAATTCCGCCTGCTTAGACATAAACATTTTATCCCCAAATTCGGCGACAATAACAAGTCGGCCTACTCCGATCATTTGTAAACATTCCCACGAAAGGGTCAAAACTGCTTACGCAGCGCAAATTCTCGGCTGATCCGTTCCCATGCGCAATCCACTCAAGAGAGCGCCCAATATCATGTAAACATAAAAGAGAGCTTTATGTACGCTCAATTCAGAAGTAAATGAGACTCAGCCAAAGGTTTGCTAAGCGTCCAGTTTGTAGCTTTAAGATAGATTTAATTCAAACTCCATTAAGGAACGACGCGAATTGTCTCCGGGTTTCGCCTAAGTGTTTATTCGAAATAAAATTATATTTTTTCCATAAATACTAAACGCGAACTTGTTATTATATATATGTCTATATCTATTCGCAACCAATGACAAATGAAAGGAAGGAACCCTTTATAAATAGATAAATGAAATATCAGTTTGTTTTTCTTTAGATGATTTGATACTAGGATCTACTGTGATATGCCGGCTTTGCGGGCAGCGCTGCTCCAAGAACTTAACCTAAGAAAAGCTTTTGTATGTAGTCTTAAGACACTTTTCAATTTGATTTTGAATAGAGCGGGACCTTCCCTGCCCTATTCTGTTTTATTAATAAAAGGAGACAATTACCCCGAGTGAAACTAAAACCCTATCGACTTGTTACTCGCCGATATACTACAACACCTTTCTGGAAACATTACATGGCGACCGAGTGAAACTAAAACCCTTTTGACTTGCTACTCGCCGATATACTACAACACCTTTCTGGAAACATTACATGGCGACCGTGAGGCAGGAGCCTAAAGAAAACTGCGGTGGATCACAAGAGAAAATCTGAGTGAGTAGAGTGTGTGATGTGATGGGAAAAAATAGGGGCGGAGTACAGAAAAAAGTGAACAAGAGAAAAGCGCACTTAAAGTGGCTATTATTCACTAAAACTCCAGCGCCCCCGTGGTCGACAGCTCAGAAACTCCAAACAGAGCTGGACCACCTCACCAATTTCTTAAAAGAAAAAAAATCCCACACCACCGCTCACTCAGATAATGCTGTAAAAGTAATTACTAAAGAAATAATTCCACCACCGCAGAAAATTGGCCTCCCGCACTTCCCCAAAAGGTGCCCCAACGATTGCGAGGGTCCCCTATACAGTCCGTTTTGCGAGCACACTTGCAAACACTGTATCAACCCGGGGAACCCTGTCAACCAGAAGTGAAGCAGGAGGGAGGAAGACATTGTATGTCGACTATTATAAAGTAGATTTTGTTATAGGTAGCGATAGGGAATTAGACAAAACAAACAAACAACAATTTAAATTAAGCATTGTGCCCAATATGGGCTTAATAGACGCTAAGGCAGTAGATTCTACTGCAAATGTTATAAATAAAGTAGAAGTACAAACATATAATTTAGACTGGATAACTTTGATCCTTGGCATAATTGCCATTATTATGATCGTAAATGCGCTCATTAAAATGTATAAGCTCCACAACAAATGTTTAAAAAAGAAATTTGAGAGCAGAGCCAACGATCTAGATAAAATTTAAAATAAAAAACAAAAGAAAGAGAACAAAATATTGTAAAAAAAAACAAAAAAACAAAATATAAGAATAAATGTGCTAAAAAGGCATAAATTTATAAACATATACATATAAAAACAAGTGGTGCGCTATGGTACATATGCTACTATATAACCAGTCGAACGCTACAGTCAGGTGCTGACGGTAGAAGGCCATGGATTATCATGGTATTCCGCGTATAATATATTTTCCCTTATTTATAATGACAATTTTGGTTTGTTTGAATTATTATTAAGCATTTAAAACAAAAATATAAATTTTATATTCTTATTATTTAATTCGAACGACACGCACAAATTCAATTGACAGACAGAAGAAGAAGAACGCATAAACAATGCAAAACCGAATAGACAAGTATTATAATCATTAGGTAGGGCGAGAGGGCAAAAAGTCGGTGTATGCACTTTTTGCTAATGCCAAATAGAAGTGGCAGTGGTGGAGTTATACAGTAGCTTAGCGGAGTGTGTGCCGGATTCGATTACCAATGATGTTGACAATGTTCGGGTTCGATTGCAGCCGCGATCAATGTGTGAAATGGTTTCCTCTTTTTTTCTTTTCTATTAAATAATTTAAAAGCTTAACAAACAATAATTTTTAAATTTTTTGGTACTCAACATATTTAATTAGAAAACTTTTATAAACTTTGCCGAATGTTGCACAAATCTGACAGTTGCGTATGTGTGCTTCGGCACTACGGCAATTGATGCGTGTTACAGCGGGACGCCGAAACATAAATGTGCAAATGCAGATATGCATGTATCGGCGTCCCGCTCTAACATTCGTGTACATTGTTTGTCTTAACTATTGCATAAAAATATGAAATTTATTTTGGGAAACAAATTATTTTGATACTTAATGAAATAATTTAGAGGGTGTAGTTTTCGACTGTTGTTTTTCTTTTAGTTTATAAGAATAAAAATAAAACCAAAATAAAGTAATTAAAATAAAAAATTGCACTAGCCGCCGCTAGGACTCGAACTCACGCACTAACGGATTCTCCAAGAATTGCCGTCCGCCACTATAACCACTAAGCCACCGACTCATTTGTAGATCGATCGGCAAAGTTGCATTCTGAGCTGGCAATTCTGCAAATAAATTATATGCAAATAAAAAGTTTTGTAAAATGCTGTGTGTCCGACGCTAGATTCGAACTTCGGTATTATGCGTAAATTAGGTCTTAATATACGCATAGGTATACGTTCAAATTGAGTTTAATTCGGATCATATCTCACTTATTTTTAGTCCGATTTAACTGAAATTTTCAGAAAACACCCGTCGTAATGTATTTGTCATGTGAGATGTACAACTTTTGTTGTTGGGTTTATATTGTGTATATTAAATTGTTATTACTGATTTACAGAGGCGGGAAGGGGCGTGGCCAAATTTCACAAAAACTTTGAGACACTGCAACATACACGGATCTTCTCACAAAATTTGAAGACTCTAGCTCTTATAGTTTCTGAGATCCAGGTGTTCATACAGACAGACAGACGGACAGACAGACAGACGGACAGACGGACAGACAGACAGACATGGCTCAATCGACTCGGCTGTTGATACTGATTCAGAATATATATAGTTTATGGGGTCGGAGATGCCTCCTTCAGCCTGTTACGCACATTTGCGTTCCGACAAACACAGTAGTCCATGAATTTTTTTAAAATCCATGGCCTAAAAAAAAAACAAATTTTATATATAAATAATAATAATAAAAAAAAACCCTATAAATTATATTAAATGGACCCTATAGAAGTAATAATAGAAGAATGTTTAGGCATTATAGATGATAGCGTTTGGTATGATACTGTAAACTTTTTGAACGAGCAACGTTCAATAATATCTACCAACGAAAGCGATAACGAGGATTCTGAAGAGAGTCCCGAAAATCTAAATACAACGACTGAAAGCAGTCAATAAAACTAACATATATATAGTAACATATCCATTCTACACTACACCCACACTACACAAAACTCAACTGTAAAACACAACTCCCCTTCCACACACATAATTTTAAACACACGCACACATAATTGTAAAACAAAACTCCCCAATTACTCTAAGCATAAAAATGTAAAACTACACCACTGTACCACAGAACAAAAGCCCTTCGATTAACCTCGGCCGTTATTCTCACAGAGATCATAAAATCAGCGACATAAACAATTGTCCCCCAAAGTCCGCGACATAAACAATTGTCCCCCAAAAATTCGGAGACAATAACAATCGTCCCCTAGGCTACTCGAATTCGATCTTCGATCATTTAGCGTCGATTCTCCAGTTCCCACTATTTTTCGGGAACCTCTCTCTCCTCACGAGAACAAGAGTTTAGAATGGATATGTTACTATATATAAAATATCAATGATTTAAATATGATTATAGACATATATCAGTATGTCCGTATTTACGCCACCATTTTAGGGCGTTTTTACTCACGCATTTTTAAATCAGTTAGATTTACTGCCTATAATTGGCTCACTATAACTGCAGAAGAACTGCAAGAAATAGCTCAATTCGGCGATGACGTCGAATTGCATTTCCAAAGCATTATAAACCTTAAGAAGGGAGCCTCTATTTATACTAAGATCAATCCAGATCTTAAGTAAATTTCGTACATTTATAAGCGTACATGAATTTGAGGAAGAATATATAGACACGTTCGACTTGAATAGAGCGGGACCTTCCCTGCCCTATTCTGTTTTATTAATAAAAGGGGACAATTACCCCGAGTGAAACTAAAACCCTATCGACTTGTTACTCGCCGATATACTACAACAGCTTTCTGGAAACATTACATGGCGACCGAGTGAAACTAAAACCACTAAGCACTGAACACATAGAGAACTCAAACAGAGGGTCTGAGTGTTATTGCTGCTTTTTTCAATCCTGAGCCCCATACACTTCGGCTGCACGCTCGGCTGGGAAATTCGATGTTCGGCTGGGAACTTCTATGTTCGGCTCTCAGTACAAACAGCGCATGGGATCAAATCTGCTTCAGTCGCACAACGACAGCGGAACGATAAGCATGTGCGTTCTACTTTGCGCTGTGCGATCGTTTCAATGTGTGCGTGTATGTATGCACATGCTGACATGTGAATGTATGCGTTTTTAGTGAAGTTTGACAACAGGCAAATGCTTCAGCCGGCGCTCTGGCAGCCTGAAGTCAATTTTGTGTTTCGCCGTCGAGAACGAACCGACTGAGGCGCAGGGTCGTAGCGAGGGTTTTTTCGAGCCCTTGTGTAAAACTTCTTGGGGCCGCTGGTTTAGTTACTTTATTTAATGAATTTATTTGTGTTTACTAAGGGAATTGAATAATCCAAACATATAAACATTTAAAAACTATCTATGTTTGCTAGCTGACATCCCTGTCAGCTGGGGGCCCTTGTGTACTATAGGCCCTGTACACACTTGGTTACGGGCCTGGCCAGCGCGAAATCATCTGTGTGTTTTGTTTTTGTTTTGCCATCGAAAGCCATGAGACCTAATTACAGTGAACCAAAATGGTTTTTTGGTGGCAATAACTTTTAAAATTTGGAAACATGTGTAATTATAATATATTGAGTAGATTGAATTAATATTACATTATTATATATAATTATATTACATTTTACACCGCAATTTTATAACATCGCAAAAAATGTTTTTTTTTTTTTGGTTCATGTGTTTACTTATATTGACAAAATCTGCGAATCAAAACAAAATGTTGTGAATACACAAATATACATTTACTAAATAAAATTATTCTCATGTAGCATGCTATATGTTTTCGAAATTCTTAAATTTTCTCCGCAAGATAACCATCTTTGCCCACTGTTCTTAATCTCTTTGCTCTCGACGGCGAAACACAAAATTGACTTCAGGCTGCCAGCGCGCCGGCTGAAGCATTTGCCTGTTGTCAAACTTCACTAAAAACGCATACATTCACATGTCAGCATGTGCATACATACACGCACACATTGAAACGATCGCACAGCGCAAAGTAGAACGCACATGCTTATCGTTCCGCTGTCGTTGTGCGACTGAAGCAGATTTGATCCCATGCGCTGTTTGTACTGAGAGCCGAACATAGAAGTTCCCAGCCGAACATCGAATTTCCCAGCCGAGCGTGCAGCCGAAGTGTATGGGGCTCAGGATTGAAAAAAGCAGCAATAACACTCAGACCCTCTGTTTGAGTTCTCTATGTGTTCAGTGCTTAGTGCTAAAACCCTATTGACTTGCTACTCGCCGATATACTACAACACCTTTCTGGAAACATTACACTACTCTTACCCTAAAGCGCAAATAGTTACTAGGGTTAACGAGAAATCAAATGAAAAAGTATTCCGAATAAACGTTAAATACAACTTAGGGTCATAAGATGATTAAGAGAAACATTAATATTGTATGGAATAAATTGTTAAAAATTAATTCAGCTTAAATAACTATTGTTTTCGGTAGTCATGGAGGATGAATATGAGGTGACTATGCATTGAAAAATAGTGGCCAAAAGGGATCGCCGATAGTTATATATCGCGCAACAGGCGATCATGGAAGGGTGGGGTAACAGCCGCTTCGATAAGCTAGGCGCGCTCAACAGGCTACTATAAAGTTAATAGTACTTCCGAACTACTGCTCTCTTTCTCTTCTCCTCCGGTCGTGGGTTCGGGCCGTCGACTGAAGTTTCTGTTCTTTCCGACCGATTCTGTTCCCGATCTGGTTCTATTATGCGATCGTCGTAAGGCAAGTTCGAGCCTGAGTTGAAGCGGTTATGTTTCATTTACCCACCCCATTGCCGACACACATGAGCCGGAGTCCAGCGCGTGCTTACGTACCGTCAACTAAATACCGTCTGCTCGCTAGTCATACGTTGTATGCTTCACCAGATGGGCTATGATTATGGATTCAAACATGGCTCTCTCAAGCGGGTCCTTCGCTAGCGGAGCTAAAAACAGAGGCGGTGTTAATCAGCTCGCGGAAAAGTGTGGAGGATGCTAACATCATAGCTGATGATTTTAAGCTATCAAACAACATTCATTTTGTCTGTATGACTGCGTTTCATAATCTTAATAGCTTATACGAAACTGATTCTATTCAAGTCTACCAAATATTAGCTATGGCCGTCGCTTCGTTTTGAGGAGGGAGGAGTTACTAATCCCGCACACTGTCTTCTCTCCGAATCAGCTTACCAAATTGGATGTTCGATAAACATGTCGATAACGTTGCACAACATTAAAACCGCATGGTTATTGAGCAGCCCTGCAGAAACGGCATTAAATTTATTCATTCGGACTGCAAGCCCTGGTAGACAGGCTAGAAAAACATGAAAAAATACGAAATAAAGCTTAACTTCACTCTTCGCCCGCTATTTCCAAGCGACATGGATTCCCGAAGAGAATCAACATCCAAATAATGGTTGAAGCTTTTGTAACTTTCCTGCTTTAGACGACGCATCGCATCCTTTATGTCTCTGTCTATCTTCTGTTCCTGGTTACGCTTCTGAAGGTGACTGGACAATTAAAATCGCGAACAGTGCGATGCACTCTCCAATAAAAGGAAAGAGCAGGGCCAATAAAATATGTTCGATCTGTGACAGCAAGGCATGCTTTCCGTTTAGAGTGTTCATACAATCAACACGAAAATAAAGCCCTCAAATGGAAGAACTTTGGGCGATCAATTGAATTTGATGGGCCAGTTGGAGATTATGTTCGAGATCCTATCTGAAAGGATATCCATGCTGCCTGTCACCGAAGCTTTCTTCAGGCTTCGAAGCGTTGGCGACGCAAGTCTGATGCTGCCGCGCCCTCTTCTTCTTTACAAAGATCATCTCGTGTTTTTCGACGGCTTTGGGGACGTTTACACCCCGGAACGCTGAAAAAATTGGTTCCGATATTATAGCAGCCTCTTTATCTGTCAATTAAAGCCGAGATCAACCTGTTGATATGATTTTCTGGAGTAAAAAAAGACTGAGGTGCTTTTGGCTCACGCTGACGATTGCCACGAGCTGGCAGCAGGATTGAGGAACTTACAGGGGTCGTGCCACGTTCCTGGGATCGAGTGTTTACACGGCCTTTCGCAACTGCTTCCAGCTTGGTGGGTTAAACGATGCCCTGTACTCTACCGCAGCAGTCAGTTTTGGCTTGGCGCAAGTCTAACTACAAATCAGACAGGTTTCTTTAGTGTCAAGCCAACCGGACAGATATGTGAAGACCAAACAGAAGTTGGGAAATAATATCCAATCGGCACACTAGTTCAATCCATCTGAATATACACTCACATGCGATTTGAAGTCGTATACACAATATATGAATATGTCGAATTCTCTTTGTCTCCCATTAGAGCGTAGCGTGTTTCGAACTGTTCACAGGCGGTCCCTCAAGCATACTGCCCTGTTCGTTTTCTAACAGCCTATACGAAACATCGAACCACACTCGGCGGCAACGTCGCGACGCATCGCCGTGCAACTAAACAGGCGACACGGCAATGTCGTCCCGCTCATGCGGTACTTGCAGAATAACGACGGACACCTCGTGCAACTAAACAGGCGACACGGCGTTGTCGCACCGATCCAACGGTACTTGCAGAAAAACGACGGACACCGCGAGGTGTCCGAGCAAAGACGCAAAACATAATATGATGAAATAATTCGAGGTCATGCGTAATGTTCTACTACTACTATTACTCCGACAAATATAATAATAGTCATATGATATAATATAATAGTTGTGTTGTCTCACTTCACGAAGCGGCCCACAAAATTATGTCTTAAATTAACTCTCATCGCACAGGTTCTTATGCGGATACCGATTTTAGTCACATTAAATGAACCGAATCACTCTGTTGCGGCCAATTCCCGGGTACAAATGTATGGTAGCGTTCTAGGGCTGAGGTGGGCTCAGTCGCGGCAGGGCTATTTTTACTCGTTATTTGTAATTGTACTGAGACCCTGGACGAGGGGGTTGAAATATTTGTGTCAAACGAGTGGGGGGGAGAAGGCAAAGGCTTTCAAGCGGCAAGGGCAGCTTGATGGTGAGGGGCAGAGTGGTGCGCCTTATCAGCGACCGAAAGCAGCGAAAAAGTATCGCATACCTGGTGTCCTCTTCGCAGTTCAGAGTCTCAAGGTCGGCTTCTGCTTCTTCAGCTTCCGAGACCTCATCGCCTCTGTAAAAATTTCGGTACAGTGAGAACACACGGACGTGCAATACTCTTCTGCGTGACTCTACTGGAAGTTTCACTGTATGCGATGGGATTTGACCGGTGTCGCACCAGTGAAACTTCGGTACAGTGCGAACACACGCACGTTTATTACTCCGCTGCGCCGGTTAACTGCAGTTCACACCTACACACACATGCACGCACCCGTGCATACACAGACACAGAAGAGTTCAAGAGTTCAGAGATCGGATGTGTTTGTTTTCCCGCTCCGCGATTTTTTCATCGTAACACCGTAGACGAGGCCAGAGATTTGGGAAGACTGTGTGAGGCAAAGTTCTGCTGTAGCTCTGTAACGCGTTTTAAACGTGAAAAGTGCAAATCATTGTTGTTGCTGCCCTGCTATTAAAACAGCAGGTAGTGTTGGCAGAACGGACAAGATCTACGGAGTTGCTAGAATCATAACAGAACAGCTGACAACGTTGCAAGCCGGTCGCAAGATCTGGCGTTGCCAGATAGTTGCTACAGTTTGGCGCAAAGCGTTAGAATTTGTATTTAAATTTAAATTAAATTATATCAAACAAGGTGACTAAGATAGATAAAAACAAGTAAGAAAAGCAACAGTCGAGCGGCACGCGACAGTGGGATACCCTTCGAACTTTTTGAAACGTAAAGAGTTAATAATTGTACAACACTTCTACTCAATAGAAATATCGTAACGTAAGCCCTTATATGCGTCTGTGTATGAATACGTGTATATGCGTGTATCATTTCATTGGTCAAGCACAAATTTATGTATGTCGGAGTAATAGTAGTAGTAGTAGTAGAACATTACGCATGACCTCGAATTATTTCTTCATATTATGTTTTGCGTCTTTGCAAGAGTTGTCCGTCGCTTTTCTGCATGTACCGTTGGAGCGGTGCGACAACGCCGTGTCGCCTGTTTACTTGCACGGTGTGTCCGTCGTTTTTCGGCAAGTACCGTTGGAGCGGGGCGACAACGCCGTGTCGCCTGTTTAGTTGCACGGCGATGCGTCGCGACGTTGCCGCCAAGTGTGGTTCGAGGTTCCGTATAGGCTGTTAGAAAACGAGCAGGGCAGTATGCTTGAGGGCCGCCTTTGAACAGTTCGAAACACGCTACGCTCTAATGGGAGACGAACATAATTCGACATCAGAAGTGGGATCGGGTCCTACACCTTCAACAGTAGATGGACCATGGCGTACTATTATAGAAATGCAAAATAAAAATTTAATTGAACTTGTGCGGGCCATACAAACAGCGGCATCTAATGGGAGCAGTGCAGTGTTGCAGTACCCAAGGGATTCATAAATCATAGAGGCCAAATTTTCGAAATCACGTTTGATTCTGGAGCTGGATGCTCGCTGCTAAAAAGAAAAGCTAAGTACTAAATTTTCTGGTAAAAGATTTAATAATGTTGTTATGCTAAAAGGCATAGGCAATAATGGAATATGTAGTACTGTATAGGTTTTAAGTAACGTAAAAATTGAGGATTATTGCATTGAAGAACAAGAGAGGCATCAAACCAAGTTGAGTCCAAGTTGAGGGTGACAGGTACAGTTTAAAGTCCTTAACCAATAAAAAAAATTATAAATATGCAGATGAAGATTTGAGAAAAATGCCAGAGGGGTAAGTGCCCGTGGAGTTGAATGTGTGTGAAGAGAGCGAAAAAATGAAATTTCTGAAGGAAAGGTGAAGCACACCAATAAAGGTGATGAAAGGACATTACCTTTTGTGAATTTGTAATGTTGAATGAAGATGAATAATTGATTTTGTTAAAAAGTTACATTATATTAGAAATATGTAAAGATATTGGTTACAAAGGCTTGATACTGTTCTGTGAAATTAACTTGATAAGTTTATACGAATTGAAATGGAAATATTAAAT
>JAECXB010002120.1:0-22128 GCA_018151435.1 Zaprionus africanus
AAACATGAGCATAGGCAGAAACGCAGGCAGTAACATAGTCATAAGCACAGGCAGAAAACGTAGGCACAAGTATAGGCAGCGAAACAGATGACAGGGGCGGGGGCAAAGACGAGGAAAAGCGCCCATCATAACACGCAAAAGAGAACCGAGCAAAATAGCACGCGCACAAGTAACGGTGCTTCGATACCCAGAGCTTGTGCATAAGCTCGAGCAAAAACAACACGCGCACAAGTAACGGTGCTTCGGTACCCAGAGCGCGAGCATAGACTGCAGCTACACACAGGCAACGGCATCGCGACAATTTTGAAGCGACGGCGCCAGCCTGGCAGCGGCGCTAGGCGAGCAGCAGAGCCGAGCAGCGAAGTGCGAGCAGAGCGCCGGCCAGCAAGGCACGATCGGCCGAAGGCAGCGGCGCTCTGCAAGCAGCGGCGACAGAATGTAGGCAGCGACGCTAGGCCGGCAGCGAGACACGGGCAGCGTAATGCAGGCCGCATAATTAGAACGCAGGACAGTCTTTGATGAGCGTGCACTTTAACAAGTTGCGGTGGTGGAATACGCCCCAGAGCGACTTGTGGGAGTGCTAGCGAAAGCACCTGCGGCCACGGACGCTCCCCGCAATAAGTCACCGGCCAGGCACGCGTGACACGCGACACACACACATGAGCCCCAGGTAAACCGCGTGGTGGTAGGACCCACTAACACGTGGCCTGCAAGAATGTGTTCACGACTTGGACCACGTGCATCTCGTATACCCTGTACATATCTCAGCAGGGCATAACCTGCTAGTAGCGCCCCTTACTAAAAGTCTTGGTAGTCTCAGTATTAATAAATTTTCTGTTAAGACCCTGGCGAGACTGAGATATGTACCCCAGCCTAAGAAAATGTCCTTACAGACGGAACACGTGGCCAGCGGCAGAAAAGCGCCAAAATAATTCGTAGACACGAAGGAGGGGCCGAAGACGGAGCAGTAGCAGGAACTTAAATCGTTATAGATCGACCAGGACCCATTACGTATAGGGAAAAGCTAGGAACTACACATACTGACAAACATGCGAACAAGGGGACGCACGGAGAACGGAAAAGAATAGAAAAGGAAACTTACGATAGGCTAACTAAAGGCGAGGGAAAAGGTAGAACAGAGACAGGGATATAGACCAGGACATAGAACAGACGCAGACGAGACAGGAAAACGGACGAGAATAAGTTTAATCAAAGAGGAGAAAGGGATTTTAGGATTAGCAAGGAAAAGTTTAAGCATGGCAGGAGCAAGGAGTTAGGATTAACAAGGATATGTTTAAGCAAGGAGACGGACAGGACCAGATCAGGACAGAGAATAGGGGAAGAGAAGAACTCAGGAGTAGGGACAAAGGACAGGGACCCGAAGAGGGGAGACATGGACCGTCTTCCGTAAAGAATTCCTCGAATTCTTCCTGCGTTCTCGTTACTTCTAAAGATTGGAGGACGAGATCAGACTGCGGTATCAGAAGGCTGGGGAACCATATAATACCTATATGGTTGACATCCGCCTAATGATGCGCAGAGCTGGTTACACCGAGGCCCAGGAACTGGAGAGGGTGTATGAAAACCTGCAACCCAGTTATCAACTCTTCGTAAGGCGGAACGACTTCCGGAGCTTGCGGGAGCTGACGGCACTCGTCAACAATTACGAGGTGGCACGTGGAGGGGTACAGCAACGACAACAGTGGAACACGCACCAGGAGCAACGGAAAGAGAATGGAAGCAATTGGAACGGCGAGCAGCGGGGCGCACCGTGGGCCCCAGGAAACGGAGCATCGCACTCCGGCCACGACACCCAAACAATTCCTGCGAGTTCGGGAGAGCAGCCACCCATAAACGTGAGGGAAGCTTGTCGCAACTGCGGAGTAACAGGACATTTCGCCCTGGAATGCCGAGGGCAGCGAATCCTGTTCTGCTGTAACTGCGGAAAACAAGGGGTGCGTGCGGTGGATTGTTGTCAAACCCAGGTTTCGGGAAACGGACAACTGCCCCCACTGAAACCAGAGGCAGCGGGGGCATCGGCCATTAACATTCGGAAGTAGCGGGCGTACTACGGATACACGGCGGACACATCTCGGCACGAGTCATCATCAAGGGCCCACAGCACGTGGGCAACCGTCGACACGGGGGCAACGAGGAGCTTCATCGGAGAACGACTGGCACAGAAGATATGGGCGGACGTACAACTGGGAATTGTCTTTCTCTTCCCCGTGAAGGGACGTGTTTTTTTCTGCGCTTCGATTTTTTTGTGTTTTTTTAAAAACAACCGGTGTTTTATAAATCTTTTATTTTAAAACCGATCTTCTTTTGATAGCCCGTTCACGACGCGTGTGCATGCCTGATAAATTAGTCAAACTAATCTTTGTTTGCTAATTTTATATTTGCTGTGCATTGGTTTGTGGTTCTCTGGTGCTTTGTTTTGATATTTACTCTTTTCGGTAAGACACGTTGTTGTTAGTGGCTTACCGCTATTACTCTCTTTCTTATCTATCCTACTTCTTTGAGCGCGCCTAAGCATCTCTCACGCTTTGCCGCTCTCTCTGCTGCACTGTTGTTGCTTAATCGTTTTTGCTCTCTCTGCTCTCTGCGTTTTGCGCGCGGTAATTTTTTTTCATGCGCACATATGTACCTCTCTTTCTTGTTTTTCTTTGTTTTCCTTGCGGCTGTTTTTTTTTTGTAAGTAGGTGTCCCCTATAATGGACGTATTGATTTGCTTCAAAAAATCCTGCCATAAACAGGTGACGGCTGTGAGGACTCAACTGGAGTCCCACATTTATAATATTAATATTGTTTTATTATTATCTTTTTCGTTAATATGTTTTCATTTTCTAGGTTAAATAGCCTGTAAGTATTATGTAATGTTAAGATATTTCCAATGAAGGAATTGATTATGTTTCATATTTAAAAGTTGTTTAAGTTAAGGGTTAGGCGGAACTACCTCAGATGGTATGGCCAACAAGTGCAGGGTATAGACTCGCTCACCAAAACAGAGAGCGAACACACACACACACCAGCCACAAGAGCAGGAGAGAGCAACCGAACGCCAACGAAACACCTGCAGTGGGAGCAGCGACGCGCACCGACTACAAGAGCACCGACAGCGGGAGAGCGGCCGCACACACACGCACGCCAGCAACAAGAGCAGAAAAGCGCCGACGCAGCAATGCACGCCAGCAGCCAGAGAGAGCCCGAGCCGACCGGAAGGCTCGTAGGCAACGGAGAGGGGAAGGGAAACTAGGATGCGCTTGCACTGCAGCGAAGTGCGTGGTCGGCCCAGGCTCGGCGACTGCGCTGCCGTGAAGTGCGTGATCGGCGCAAGCTCGGCGTCTGCGCTGCCGAATCTAACACCGGCCCTGGAGGGTGGAGAGAATTTTGGCGCGTGAGCGCTAAATAGTGTGGCGGGATGCTAGTAAAAGTGCGGAAGTAAAATTACAAAAATACACGTGTGACGAGACAACAAGTCGATAAAAACAACAAAACAACAAAAGTGACGCGCCGCCCCGGGACAAGAAACTAAATAAAGGGACGACAACACGTGTGACGCGCAGCCGGACGGCAAGAAAACAAAGAAAAACCAGTCGAACGCTACAGTCAGATGCTGACTGTAGTAGGCCATGGATTACTATTCCGTTATTTATAATGAAAATTCTGCTTTATTTGGAAAATTTTATGTTCTTATTTATTAATTCATTTGACAGACAAAAGAAGAACACATACAATTCAAAACCGAATAGAAAAGAAGTATAAGCATTAAATAGAGCGAGAGGGCAATAAATTAATGTGAAGTTGTATAGTAGCTCAGTGGAGTGTGTGCCGGATTCGAAGACCAATGATGTTAACAGTGCTCGGGATCGATTCCTGCCGCGATCAATGTGTGACATGTTTTTCTTTTTTTCTTTCTTTTCTATTAAATAATTTAAACAGCAACATAAGAATAGTTTTAAAATTTTTTGGTACGCAACATATTTATTTAAGCAGAACACTCTTATAAACCTTGCCGAATGTTGCACAAATCTGACAGTTGCGTGCTTACGTCGAATACGGCAATTGATGTGTGTTAGATTGGGACGCCGAAACATAAATGTGCAAATGCAAACATGCATGTATCGGCGTCCCGCTCTAACATTCGTAACTTTTTGATTGTCTTAAATATTGCAAAAAAAAAAAACATTAGATTTAATTTTTGAAAACTATTTTTATTGATATTTAATTAAATAACTGTACTTTTCCTTTGAGCTTATAAGAATAAAAAAATAGCAAAAAAAAGTAAATAAAATAAAACCAGTCGAACGCTACAGTCAGGTGCTGACTGTAGAAGGCCATGGATTATCATGGTATACCGTGTATAATTTATTTTCCCTTATTTATAATGAAAATTTTGGTTTGTTTGAATTTAAGCATTTAAAAATATAAATTTTATCTTCTTATTATTTAATTCGAACGACACGCCAAATTCGATTGACAGGTAGAAGAAGAAGAACACATAAATAATGCAAGGACGGATAGACAAGAAGTATAAGCATTAGATCATAGTGGCAAACAGGAGTCGCGGCTGCGGGAAGTTGTGCAGTAGCTTAGTGGAGTGTGTGCCGGATTCGAAGACCAATGATGTTGACATTGTTCGGGTTCGATTGCTGCCGCGGTCAATGCGTGATATGTTTTCCTTTCTTTCTTTCTTTTCTATTAAATAATTTAAAAGCTTAACAAACACTAATTTAATTTTTGGTACGCAACATATTTAATTAGAACACTTTTATAAACTTTGCCCTATGTTGCACAAATCTGACAGTTGCGTATGTGTGCGGAATACGGCAATTGATGCGTGTAAGAGCGGGATGCCGACACATAAATGTGCAAATGCAGACATGCATGTATCGGCATCCCGCTCTAACATTCGTGTACATTGATTGTCTTAACTATTGCATAAAAATATGAAATTTATTTTGATTGCTATTTAGTTAAATAATTTAGAATTAAGGTAGAGGTTGTAGTTTTCGGCTGTTGTTTTCCTTTTTAGTTTATATAATTAAAAAAAACCAAAAAAAGTAATTAAAATAAAAAATTGCACTAGCCTCCGCTAGGACTCGAACTCGCTCACGCACGAACATACGAACTCTCTAAGTGCCGTCCGCCACTCTAACCACTAAGCCACAACCCCATTTATTTTCCGATCGGCAAAGTTGCATTCTGAGCTGGATATTCTGTTACCATTCTATGCAAATAAAATGTTTTGTTTTATGCTGTGTGTCCGAAGCTAGATTCGAACTTCGGTATGATGCGTAAATTAGGTCTTAATATGCGCATAAGTATACGTTCAAATTGAGTTTAATTCGGATCATATCTCACTTATTTTTGGTCTGATTTGAATGAAATTTTCAGAAAACACCCGTGGAAAGGTATTTTTCATGTGAGATGTACAACTTTTGTTGTGGGGTGTATATTGTGTATATTAAATTGTTATTACTGATTTACAGAGGCGGGGAGGGGCGTGGGCGAATTTCAAAAAAACTTTGACACACTGCAACATACAAGGGTGTTGTGACAAAATTTGATGACTCTAGCTCTTATAGTTTCTGAGATCCAGGTGTTCATACAGACAGACAGACGGACAGACGGACAGACAGACAGATGGACAGACAGACATGGCTCAATCGACTCGGCTGTTGATACTGATTCAGAATATATATAGTTTATGGGGTCGGAGATGCCTCCTTCTGCCTGTTACGCACATTTGCGTTCCGACAAACACAGTAGACAATGAATTTTTTTAAAATCCATGGCCTAAAAAGTGAAAGATAAACTAGAAATGTGCGTATAAATATGGGAAAGGAACAGCGCAAAATTCAAAGGGCGCGACTGCCGGGGAAAGGGGCGTGTGAGTGTGAGTGATTGTGTGTGAAAGGCAGAACGCAAGACCGCGTGGCCCAACTGTTTCGGGGTTCCGCCGGTGCGCCGGAAGGTCAATACCCAGCGCATACGGTGGAGTCCCTGGAACAGCCGCAAGTCGGTGGTCTCGGTAGCCGTTGGTCCATACGCGGCGCCGAGGTCAACCGAGAAGCGGAGGTGGCCACCAGTCGCGCGTTCGTAGCCTTTTGCACGCCATCACTGGCACCACCCTCACATGCTGACCGAGTAGGGCATCCAGGCGGCCACGCCGTCTGTGAGAATTCCACTTCATTCGCTAACAAAGAAGACCCCTACCACAGGAGGCCACTCTCCGTTCTTCGTCTCGGGTCTCGGCAAATTTAAAAATTTCTCTGTAAAGGAACCTTGTCGCGACTGAGCTCACCTCAGCCCGAGACACTACCTTACACGGCCGCGCAGCCAAGCATTGTTGGCTATGTGATAACGTAGTACACGCGAAGTGTGCCGGATTTTCTGGCCGGACGGCTGGGCACTGGGTTGCGTTATTGCTGCGATTTGTGTAGGGAGGTGGAGGGCGAGATTTGTTCGTTTATGCGGCAAACAAAGAATGGATTTAGGGAACTGCTTGGAAGTTTTCGCACACTATCCGACCAGTTCTCAGCGCTCGAATCCCCAAAGCGAAAAAAATTCCATCCGCATAGAGGAGCCAATTATCGCCACCCAGCTCCCTATAATTGACCAGCCAGGTACGCCAATGACACAGCCGTAAATGTCGTTCACCAATCCCCCGATGGTAACGAGATCTGCGGCTTAATCAATTTCGATTCCCGAAAATGTCATTGAGTGTATGCAATCAGTGACGCCCAAATGTGTGCAGCTAAAACGGTATTTAACCGTTATCTATGCTTTTGGCATTGCGTCTTGCAATGTATTTTTTGCATTCCTTTTAATTTGATTGTGAAGTTTTGCTGCAAGCGCATGTTAGAAGTGTCGATCTCAATTTTTAAAAAAGCCAGGAAAAAAGTTAACATTTGAAGTAAATCAATTGATTTATACTACAACCACCAACTAGGCAAATCGGCTTCAGAGCTTGCAGAAATGTTTTCTGTAAGTCGGAAAACAATTTATAATGTATTACATCGCGCGGAAAACGAGGGAAGGCTCGAACCAAAGAGGTGGCCGTAAACTTAAAATTGGCAAACGTGTTGACCGAATAATTATGCGAAAAGTGGACAAGAATCAACAAATTTCAGTGCGAACCATTGCTCAGGAGCTTAAAGAAGAGTGTGACCTCGATGTTTCACACGAAACGGTACGGCAAAGCATAATGCGGCACAACTACCAGCCAAGAGTCGCTCGGAAAAAGCCACTGCTTTCAAAGGTCAATATAGAAAAGCGCTTCAGTTTCGCCAAAACCAGGCTCGATCGTCCGACAGAATACTGGGATGACGTCATATTCTGCGACGAAACAAAAATGATGTTGTACTACAACGATGACACAAGCAGAGTGTGGCGCAAGCCCTTAACAGCGCTACAGAACATCATTCCGACGGTGAAATTTGGAAAATTGTCGGTGATGATTTGGGGTGCACCTCTAGCCGTGGAGTCAGGAAGCTCGCATTTTTAGAAAATACTATGAACGCAGTACAATATAGAGAAATTTTAAATACCCATTTGTAACCCAGTGCTATGCAGTTCGGCTTTTAACAAATAGAACAATAGGCCAATCTTCAAATTTTACCAAGATAATGATCCCAAGGATAAGGAGCTTAATGTGCGGACTTGGCTTCTGTATAACTGCGGCAAAGTGCTTGACGCGCCTCCTCAGAGCCCCGATCTCTACTTAAAAAAAAAGTGGCAAAAAAGCAGCCCAAAAATAAAGAAATGCTTAAAGCTGCCATAGATAGTGACAATCATCTTCTCATTAAAAAAAACGCTTTAAACTAAACGGAAGTCTTTAATTTTCTTACCTAAAGTCAAAATTTTAGGGTTGTTAATATTTTAGCAAAATATCAATATATCGATACTTTATTCTGAAAATGATATATTTATATCGTAATATTTTTTTGCCCAAATATCGCAATATCGATATTTTTTTGATAATTCTTTGATATTTGCCTTCGGTCACTCTGATTTTCAAAGTGACGCCGAGCAAAAGACCGCTTAAATGAATATAAAATCTAATTTATTGCGACCGTATAATAAAGACAAGTGGAAACTCCACAAACTTATTTTCGCACCTGAAGAATAAACACTATGATGTTTTCGCAAAATGTGCGCAAAAGAAGGTATGTACATACATAGGGCATATGTATGTGTTCGTGTGGTCAGATTTCAGGAAGTCCAAAATTTCACCGAAAACACCAAACACGTACATACATACACGTTGGTCACAACATACATATATTCATTTATTTTTATTCTTAGCTGTCTACAAACTTCGAAAATGTCCTCACCATAGCCGAGTCGTTTAAGAGTGAGTGTGTTTAAAACCTGTGTGTATTTTAAAAACAAAAACGGTTCTTTACTTTTATTTTAGATGATGGTTATAAGACTAAAGAAATTATAATCGCAATCGTCTTTATGATTTGCAAAGATAACATGCCAGTGCGGTGTGTAGAGAAGGAAGGATTAAAAGCGCTCCTGAAAAAATGTGTGCCGCATTTTAAAATACCTTGCAGATCTAAGGCAAGTACTAAAGAAATTTCATGTATTTTGATAGATAATCATAAATTTATATTCATTTTCAGATAACAACAATGATTGAGGAGAAATACAATGGATGTATAGGAGCCATGACAAAGAATTGAATTTTGAAAATAATTAATTTATGGTAACATGTATTTTGTTGCAGGTAGACTGGCGCCTTGCACAAAAAGGCAACAAAAAAAAAAATGTAAATTTAATTATTTTCAGAATTCAATTAAATAAAAACTAGAAGCGACCGTGAATTTTTTCACCTAAATTCATGATAAATATAGCCCTATCAGTGAAAAAAAAATTTTAAGAAAATCGGAGCTGTGGGCAGCTATTTAACCTTTACCAAGTGTAATTATGTATTATTATCTGTATAAGATATTGAATATCAATGAATTTATATACAAAAATTAAGTTTATAAGGAACTTTTATTTTTATTGTGGGGAAAACAAATTTTATTAAAAAAAAATATCAAATATATCGATTTATCGATATATGTTTTGTGATATTTTAAATATTATTATCATTTTCTTTGATACAAAAATATCGTATCGATAATATTTTTTTTAATATCCCGACAACCCTACAAAATTTAAAGTTTTTTTTTCGGTGTGTAAAGTGTTTCTTGACATACTGTATATCTTGCGGGAGCTTTTCTGCCCGACTTGATCTGCTGCTCACGAACGACTGTCCTGTGCCCTAATTATGCGGCCTGTATTACGCTGCCCGCGTCTCGCTGCCGGCCTAGCGTCGCTGCCTACATTTTGTCACGGCTGCTTGCACAGCGCCGCTGCCTTCGGCCGATCGTGCCTTGCGGCCGTCGCTCTGCTCGCACTTCGCTGCTCGCCTAGCGCCGCTGCCAGGCTGGCGCCGTCGCTTCAATATTGTCGCGATCCCGTTGCCTGTGTGCAGCTGCAGTCTATGCGCGAGCTCTGGGTACCCAGGCACCGTTACTTGTGCGCGTGCTATTTGGCTCGAGTTATGCACAAGCTCTGGGTACCGAGGCACCGTTACTTGTGTGCGTGTTATGCCGGGCGCCGAATGCTGGATGGTTTACGTGTGTTGCGTGCCCTTTTCGTTGCCTTTGCCTACGCCCCTGTCTGTCTCGCTGCCTATGATTTTCTGCCTGTCCTTCTGCTTATGTTCTCTACCTGTGCTTCTGCCTATGCTTATGTTATAATAAGAATACTTAGGGGTATATACGACTTAAAGTTAACTTATATTTATTTTTAAAAATTAAAGCAACAATTTATGTGAGCCGCTTCGTGCGGCGTCACAGTACATTGAATAGAGTGTAGAGCCTTTAGACACTCTACGCTCTAATGATAAAAATCGTCGCTAAGCTGTATCAAATGAAGACCCCAAACTAAACGGGTCAATCTACCTGGCGTATATTTTTCTTAAATCTAATTTTATTAAAAAAAATTTTTAGGTTAGGTTGAATTTTGGACGTGATAGCCACGATCTGACTTCAGATTAGGATTTGGAAGATCAAAAAATATTTATATAAACATGTATCGCACAACCCGATCATGACCACCCATTATTTTATGCGGCTTCAAAACGTTTTTGAGTTTTTTGAGGTTAAATCGAAAATTAGACGTCTAGTGTAAATATTGACTTCGGATTCGGACTTTGAAAGTCAAAATACATATTACAGCATATATCGCATACCCAGATCATGGCACATTTTTTTTTGTGGGCCTGTGTAATTTGTTATGTATTTTTTATTTTAATTCGTTTATTGTTCAATGCAAAATTTTATAAGTTATATTATGTGAACACCCCTGCTGCTTTTAGTCTGCACCAATTATTAAAGCAAACACAACACAACACGTGGAGTCCGTGCGACCACGCCCTCTTTTGCCTCCCATATAAACTCCCATTATAACTCAGGAGTCAACGAAATTTTTTACTTTTTTTTGTTCTATTGTTATGGCATTGATAATTTGTGACAAAAATATTTGGCCAATACGACCACGCCCACGCTTGCCACTCCTGAAAAAAAATTGATAGACGCCCGCCATACAGTATGCCTTAACATGAACCGTTCATGCATGTAGTTACATTTGGAAAGGTATTTATGAATGTAGCTAATCAAATTACTGATTTTTTTTCTATTTCCTTTAAAATCTTGGATTCCAAAGCGTTTTTATTAATTTTGGTGTATATCCAATCCGATACACATCGAATATTTCGATTGTTTTCCGTGCGCCATATTTCGAAAAGTTCGCTTTTACTTAAGTCAACCATATTAACAAAATATGAGAAAAGTGGGACGAAGGGGGATGAGTTTTTGATTTGTGGCTAAAGACAACACTCACAAGTACAATCTGGACCAATTAGTTGCTTTCGGCACGGAACAGCTTATTAGTTATATTCCACGAAAGATGGAGAACGCATATTAGTTTTCTAAAAAAATACACTTAAATTGGACGTTACACAACTTAATTCCTAGAGCTATACATAAAATAACAATATACATTAAAAAGAGCGTACCTTGAAGATTACTTTCCATAATTTAGTTAAATTTTCTGGACCAATTTTACACGTGTGGCACAACATAAAGCAACTAAATATTTTGGCGCGCATGTCTTTTCATAAATCAGCTGTACGTTAGCTAACTTTTAAAACCTCTCATAAAGCTTTGGTGGCGCCTTTAAAGCTTTTAATTAAAATTTTTTTAATGTATGATGTATTTACTTTAGAATTAAAAAAAAGAAAACAATTATATATTCACATCGAAAAATTGACTTTATGCCAAAAAAAATCAAATTCTGGACCATAGTGCAGTGGCTTTGTGGAGTGTATGCCGGATTCGAAGATCGTTGACGTTGGCAGTGTTCGGGTTCGATTGCTGCCGCGATCAATGTGTGACATGTTTTCCTATTTTTTCATTCTTTTCTATTATATAATTTAAAAGCTTAACAAACAAAAATTTTTATTTTTTTTGGTACGCAACATATTTAATTAGAACTTTATAAGGTTTGCCGAATGTTGCACAAATCTGACATTTGCGTATGTGTACCGAATACGGCAATTGATGTATGTTAGAGCGGGACGCCGAAACGTAAATGTGCAAATGCAGACATGCATGTATCGGCGTCCCGCTCTGACATTCGTAACTTATTGATTGTCATAAATATTGCATAAAAACATGATATTTAATTTTTGAAAACTATTTTTATTGAAATATAATAAAATGACAGTTGTTTTCCTTTTAGCTTATGAGAATAATACTCGTAATATAACCGAAAAAAAGGAATTAAAGTAAAAAGCTGCACCGGCCGCGCATGGGACACGAACTCACGCACGCACACGCAAAATCTTTAATAACCGCTGTCCACCACTCTTACCGCTAAGACACCGCCATATTTTTGTTTGATCGGCAAAGTTGCATTATGATCCAATTCTATGCAAATAACAAGAGCAACAGTCGAGCGGCACGCGACAGTGGGATACCCTTCGACCTTTTTTGAACGTAAAGAGTCAATAATTGTATAATACTTCTACTTAATAGAAATATCGTAACGTAAGCCTTTATATGCGTCTGTGTATGAATACGTGTATATGCGTGAATCATTTCATTGGTCAAGCACAAATGTGTGTATGTGTGTGCGAGCGTTTGAATGCAAAAAATGCGTGTGCATAGAAAAGAAGAGAAGAACAACAGATGGCGCTACGCGCTCGCATTCTCTTTGCTTTTCTTTCCTACATGAGCATTGCAATGACGTCACAGCTTGCTGGTCTGTATACAAAATCAAAGCGAACAAGGCTTTTCTTTAATAACTTCTGTGTTGTTGTCCGATCGGATTGGAATTTTGACGTTATGTTGGTATTATAATTAGCTAAGTATAGTCTTACTCAGAATGTTGTATCTTTAATATGTCGCTCGAAAATCAGCTTAAAAGATGAAATTATTGATTCGCGTGGGCGGGGGGCGTGGCACCCAACATTTGAAATAAACTTCGCCTGTCCCGGATCAATCCCACAAAGTATATATATTCTTGCACAGATCTCAGCTATTATAAAAGCTAGAGACACCAAATTTAGCATGAATGTTTCTGTTGATCCGGGACAGGTGAAGTTTATTTCAAATGTTGGGTGCCACGCCCCCCGCCCACGCAAATCAATAATTTCATCTTTTAAGCTGATTTGCGAGCGACATATTAAAGATACATCATTCTGAGTAAGACTATATAGTACTTAGCTAATTATAATACCAACATAACGTCAAAATTCCAATCCGATCGGACAACAACACAGAAGTTATTAAAGAAAAGCCTTGTTCGCTTTGATTTTGTATACAGACCAGCAAGCTGTGACGTCATTGCAATGCTCATGTAGGAAAGAAAAGGAAAGAGAATGCGAGCGCGTAGCGCCATCTGTTGTTCTTCTCTTCTTTTCTATGCACACGCATTTTTTGCATTCAAATGCACACACACACATATGGTACATACATTTGTTCTTGACCAATGAAATGATACACGCATATACACGTATTCATACACAGACGCATATAATGGCTTATATTACGATATTTCTATTAAGTAGAAGTATTGTACAATTATTGACTCTTTACGTTTCAAAAAGATCGAAGGGTATCCCACTGTCGCGTGCCGTTCGACTGTTGCTCTTGTTACGTATAAATGGTACGTTCAAATTGAGTTTAATATGGATTATATCTCACTTATTTATAGTCCGATTTAAATGAAAGAAAACACCCGTGGCAAGGTATTTGTCACGTGAGATGTGCAACAATGGTTGTTGGGTGTATATTGTGAATTTTAAATAGTTTTTACTGATTTACAGAGGAGGGAAGGGGCGTGGCTGATTTTCAAAAAAATGTTTGAATTATTGCAACATACACGGATGTTGTCACAAAATTTGAAGACTCTAGCTCTTATAGTTTCTGAGATCCAGGTGTTCATACACACAGACAGACAGACATGGCTCAATCGACTCGGTTGTTGATACTGATTCAGAGTATATACAGTTTATGGGGTCGGAGATGCCTCCTTCTGCCTGTTACGCACATTTGCGTTCCGAAAAACACAATAGACCATGAATTTTTTAAAATCCTTGGCCTAAGCCGAAAGTGAAGTGCAAGTTTAGAATTTAAATAGTGCGAGGGAGGCCAAAAGTCACCCCAACTAGTTGCGCTCGCAAACAGGGTGTCTTTTTAAGGGGTTTTACCGTGGGCCAATCGCTGTAATATTGTAGAGAAATTTTGTCATTTGATATGTGTTGTTTTGTAGAAACTCCGTGCGTATGTGTGTATAAGTGTATAATTTTTTTTTTTTTTTTTGGTAACGCCTTACGATATGAAAATTAAAATCTCCTAAAGATACCACCTACCGTCCGTAGGTGGCATGCACGATTCATAACTCTCCAAGTAGAGTTATGCCTACGTACTAAAACAAAAACCTCTATATGCTCTTCAGTCGGGACTGCCAGTCAAGGTATGACTTCGATGAGCAGGATGTGATGCCACCCGCACTCCCTTCTTTAGATGTTGGCCATGAGGCGCATGTCCTTCCACCCTTCAGTCGCCTTTTACGACAAGCCGGGTACGCTGAGGTAGTATTCTTCTCCCGCCACCACACAGGAACTCTTGTTCTTCTTTAGCCACCAGAACTGTTGGCCCTCTCGTCGGCTCGGACTTGTTTCATCATGTTGGTGATGATCGTATGCCCTAGCTCCCATGCCTCACTGCTCTCCATCATAGCCGCGAACAGTCCCCTTGGGTTGAGCGGCTTCCCAGTCATCGCTCTTAGCTGCTCGCGCTCCGCCGTAAACCTGGAGTTCATAAGAACATGCTCCGCTGTTTCCACCGCATAGGGGCAGTAGACGCATTGGGCTGCCTCCACATGGTGGAACCGGAGTAGGTAAGCCCGAAAGCAGCCATGGTCCGTGATGAATTGGGTTAGGTGGTAGTCCAAGTTTTTATGACGACACTCTACCCAAACCGCTAGCTCGGGGATGAGCTGGTAGGAGCACCTCCCCCGTTGCGACGGCCATCGGCTCTGCCACTCTCCCATTAGCCGCTCGTGAGCCTCTAGTCGGGTGGCACTTTCACGAATTTGACTCAGAACCTTGATATCAAGGTCAATTGGTGGCAAGCTTGACAGAGTTAAAGCTGCGTCTTCGGAAACTGTCCTGAAGCCTCTTATAAGCCTAAGGGACATAGAACGTAGCACCGAGCGCGCTCCTTTCATATATGAGCTCTTTTTGGTGGCGTTGCTCCAAATTGGTGCAGGATAGGTTAGCGTAGACTTTGCTACCGCCACTAGCAGTTTCCTGGCCGGATATCTGGGACCTCCTACGTTGGGCATCAGTCTAGAAAGGGCAGCAGCTGTGATTGCAGCCTTCCTGCTTGCGTAACTAGCATGGTCCTTGAATGATAGTCTGTGGTCTATCAGTACACCCAAGTACTTTAGGGACGCTTGAGAGGCTACCGGTGTCCCGTTAACCGAAACCAGCATTCTCTCTACCCTTTCTAAGGCTGGGGTCGGCTCACTCGCGCCAGGGCTACCATTACAAGAAATTTGTAGTTGGTGCTGAGACCCTGGACGAGGGGGTGGAATATTTGGGTCGACGGGAGGGGGGAAGGCAAAGGCTTTCAAGCGGCGAGGCCGACTTGAGGGGTGAGGGGCAGAGTGGGGTGATCTGTAGGTGACCGAAGGCAGAGAAAGTAATGCCTACCTGGTGTCCCCTCCGCAGTTAAGTCTCAGGAAACCGGGATTTGACCGTCAGCTCCTGAGACCTGCGTGACCGTACCAGAAGCTTCACTGGATGCGCGGGATTTGACCGTCGTCACACCAGTAAGGCTCCGGTACCGTGGGAGCACCCTATATACACTACTCTTCCGCCTGGCTATACTAAGGCTGCGCTGTATGCAACGGGATTTGACCGTCGTCACACCAGCACAACCCTCAGTACAGTCGGCGCACCGTTGTACACACCTAGACGCACACCTACACACATGCACACACATATGCAGACACATACACAACTACACGCACGGAGTTACTACGAAAAACAACACATTCCAACTGACATAAATTTCCCTACGATACCATAGCGATTGGCCCACGGTAAAACCCCTTGAAAAAGCACCCTGTTTGTGAGCGCCGCTAGCTTTGAGTGACTTTTGGCCTCTCTCCGCTAACGGCTCTCGCACTAAGCACCGTGGGCCTCGCACTATTTACACTTAAAAGAACATTCACTTCACTTTGTTTTTTATCTCTTGTTTCCTTTTTATTATTTTGGTTTCTTTGCCTTTTTTCTTTCTAGTATTCGTTTACAATTTATCACTTAATTATCTCCTACGTCCCTAGCTAGCACCGAGCACTGTTTTACCTAACTTCTAAGGGGGCCTACGATGTCGCTGCTTTTTAGCCACAGTGTGGCTCGCTCACCTCGCTTTTTCGTCTTCCTGCGTCCTCTCGCACACCGATCCTGATTTTATCCTGTCTCGCGTTGTCGTCCTTCCGTGCGTTGTCCTTTGTTTGTCCTTGGCGTGTCTTGGCGGTTTTTAGGCCATGGATTTTAAAAAAATTCATGGTCTACTGTGTTTGTCGGAACGCAAATGTGCGTAACAGGCAGAAGGAGGCATCTCCGACCCCATAAACTATATATATTCTGAATCAGTATCAACAGCCGAGTCGATTGAGCCATGTCTGTCTGTCCGTCTGTCCGTCTGTCTGTCTGTATGAACACCTGGATCTCAGAAACTATAAGAGCTAGAGTCTTCAAATTTTGTGACAACATACGTTTATATTCAGGTGTCTCAAAGTTTTTTTGAAATTTGGCCACGCCTCTCCCCGCCTCTGTAAATCAGTAATAACAGTTTAATATACACAATATACACACCACAACAAAAGTTGTACATCTCACATGAAAAATACCTTTCCACGGATGTTTCCTGAAAATTTCATTTCAATCGGACTAAAAATAAGTGAGATATGATCCGAATTAAACTCAATTTGAACGTATACTTATGCGCATATTAAGACCTAATTTACGCATCATACCGAAGTTCGAATCTAGCTTCGGACACACAGCATAAAACAAAACATTTTATTTGCATAGAATGGTAACAGAATTGCCAGCTCAGAATGCAACTTTGCCGATCGGAAAATAAATGGGGTTGTGGCTTAGTGGTTAGAGTGGCGGACGGCACTTCTTAGAGAGTTCGTTTGTTCGTGCGTGAGCGAGTTCGAGTCCTAGCGGGGAGGCTAGTGCAATTTTTTATTTTAATTACTTTTTTTGGTTTTTTTTATTTATATAAACTAAAAGGAAAACAACAGCCGAAAACTACAACCTCTACCTTAATTCTAAATTATTTAACTAAATAGCAATCAAAATAAATTTCATATTTTTATGCAATAGTTAAGACAATCAATGTACACGAATGTTAGAGCGGGATGCCGATACATGCATGTCTGCATTTGCACATTTATGTGTCGGCATCCCGCTCTTACACGCATCAATTGCCGTATTCCGCACACATACGCAACTGTCAGATTTGTGCAACATAGGGCAAAGTTTATAAAAGTGTTCTAATTAAATATGTTGCGTACCAAAAATTAAATTAGTGTTTGTTAAGCTTTTAAATTATTTAATAGAAAAGAAAGAAAGAAAGGAAAACATATCACGCATTGACCGCGGCAGCAATCGAACCCGAACAATGTCAACATCATTGGTCTTCGAATCCGGCACACACTCCACTAAGCTACTGCACAACTTCCGCAGCCGCGACTCCTGTTTGCCACTATGATCTAATGCTTATACTTCTTGTCTATCCGTCCTTGCATTATTTATGTGTTCTTCTTCTTCTACCTGTCAATCGAATTTGGCGTGTCGTTCGAATTAAATAATAAGAAGATAAAATTTATATTTAGGCCATGGATTTTAAAAAATTCATGGACTACTGTGTTTGTCGGAACGCAAATGTGCGTAACAGGCAGAAGGAGGCATCTCCGACCCCATAAACTATATATATTCTGAATCAGTATCAACAGCCGAGTCGATTGAGCCATGTCTGTCTGTCCGTCTGTCCGTCTGTCCGTCTGTCCGTCTGTCTGTCTGTCTGTCTGTATGAACACCTGGATCTCAGAAACTATAGGAGCTAGAGTCTTCAAATTTTGTGACAACATCCGTGTATGTTGCAGTGTTTCAAAGTTTTTTTTGAAATTTGGCCACGCCTCTTCCCGCCTCTGTAAATCAGTAATAACTATTTAATATACACAATATACACCCTACAACAAAAGTTATCCATCTCACATGACAAATACATTGCCACGGGTGTTTTCTGAAAATTTCATTTAAATCGGACTAAAAATAAGTGAGATATGATCCGAATTCAACTCTATTTGAACGATTACTTATGCGCATATTAAGACCTAATTTACGCATCATACCGAAGTTCGAATCGTCGGACATACAGCATTTTACAAAACTTTTTATTTGCATAGAATGGTAACAGAATTAGCTGAGAATGCAACTTAGCCGATCTATAAAAAAATGAGGCAGTGGCTTAGTGGTTAGAGTGGCAGACAGCGATCCTGCGTGCGTGAGTTCGAATCCCATGCGCGGCCGGCTGGTGCAATTTTCATTTTAATTACTTTTTTTTTGGTTATATTTTTATTCTTATAAGCTTATAAGCTTTTTTATTGATATTTAATTAAATAACTGTAGTTTTCAGTTATTTATTTAAATATCAATAAAAATAGTTTTCAAAAATTAAATCTCGTGTTTTTTTGCAATACTTAAGACAATCAATAAGTTACGTATGTTAGAGCGGGATGCCGATACATGCATGTCTGCATTTGCACATTAATGTTTTGTCGTCCCGCTCTAACACACATCAATTGCCGTATTCGGCGTAAGTACGCAACTGTCAGATTTGTGCAACATTCGGCAGTTTATAAAAGTGTTCTACTTAATTAAATATGTTGCGTACCAAAAAATTAAAAAACTATTGTTATGTTGCTGTTTAAATTATTAAATAGAAAAAGAAAGAAAAAAGGAAAACTCGTCACACATTGATCGCGGCAGGAATCGAACCCGAGCACTGTCAACATTCATTGGTCTTCGAATCCGGCACACACTCCACTAAGCTACTGGCCAACTTCACAAGAATTTATTGCCCTCTCGCTCTATCTTATGCTTATACTTCTTGTCTATTCGCTTTTGCATTGTTTGTGTGTTCTTCTTTTGTCTGTCAAATGAATTAAATAATGAGAATATAAAATTTATATTTTTAAATTTTGCCAAATAAAGCAGAATTTTCATTATAAATAACGGAATTATAATCCATGGCCTTCTACAGTCAGCACCTGACTGTAGCGTTCGACTGGTTTTAAATGCTTAAATTCAAACAAACCAAAATTTTCATTATAAATAAGGGAAAATAAATTATACACGGTATACCATGATAATCCATGGCCTTCTACAGTCAGCACCTGACTGTAGCGTTCGACTGGTTTTCCTGTGTCGTTTCGCACTCGTCTTTACTTTTCGCGCACTCTCACACAAGTATCCCCTATGCCACTCGGAGGGTCACTGTTAGGTCTCGATTTCCCCTCCATTCGCTCGCCGGTGCTCATGCGCCGATTTCACTCAGAGAGCTCAGTTGTTTCGGGTGCATATCTCGCTTGCACTCGTTTGCGCTCATAATTGAGTGCGTGAGCGCGTGCACTACAGACTGAGTGATCTTCTCATGGCTCCATTGCCCTAAAACTATCCTATCTACTGGCTTCATTGCTCTTAAACTAATTTATGTTAATTGTGACTCCATTGTCTTAAAGTTATCTTATACTAAATGGCAAAAATTTGTGGGACTCACAATTTGAGTCTGTTCCACCGGGGGCAGGGCCATCGGTAACTCCTCTAGCCAATCCTCCAGCTTTTGTTGGCGTATTAGGTGAGGGAACCGGCCTTCGTTGTCCATGGTGCTTGGCTGTGGGGGTGTAAGTGGGGTTAATTTTGATAACTTGTTTTGCTCTGTGACGATGCCCCTCTATGCCCCGTGGACCAGTGCTTGCTGCTAGCTTCCCAACGAATTTTCTTAGTTCTATTCGGATGGTGGGCCGTGTGATGGGTTCTCCTCGCTGTCGCTGTCCTCTGCTGGCTGGAACGGCTTGAGGTCGGCGACGTTCGCTGTGCGTCGCTCTCGCGTTCCGTGAAGTTGTAACCGGGCTATGTTGTGCGAGAGAAATCGCACCACCTTGTACGGACCTTCGTACTTTGGGGCCAATTTCGCCGCAAACCCCTCGGCGGCCTTCGATAGAACGTGCTGGCGTAACAGTACCAGGTCTCCCGGTGAGGGTCTCCAGTCCCTTCGGCGAAGGTTATAATGTCAGCTTTGTTCGGCTGAAGCCCGGTGGGAGTTTTCCCTTGCTACCTGGTACAGTTGTTGCAGGTGCTTCATCCGATCGGCCGGATCTTTGTCCTCCTTGCCTGTTCCTGGCGTGACCTCCTCGTAGAGGCCTCCTGGTAGACGAGGCTCGCGACCTTGTACCAGGAAGGCCGGACTGAACCCCGTAGTGTCAGACACGCTGCTGTTGATGGCTAGAGACAACTCTGGTAGCTGCGCGATCATTGTCTTCACTGTCCGATTGGCGCGTTCTGTTGGGGTCTGTAGGGTGCCGTATGCTCCAGCTCCATCCCCAGTCGCTTGCAGAAACCCTTGAACGCGCGACTGGTGAATTGGGTCCCGTTCTCACACACAAATGTGCGGGGTATTCCAAAGCGACTGAGGATCCTCTCCCGGAACGCCTTTTCCAGCTGCGCGGAGGTTGCTTTCTTCAGCGGCACTAACTCCACCCATTTAGAGAATAGGTCGAAGAACACGAGGAGCATCGTGTGCCCTTGCTTCGACCTTGTCAGCGGGCCCACGAAGTCGGCACAGAGGGTGTCGAAGGGTTGCCGAGTCCTTCGTGTGAGCATCTTCCCCGTCGGCTTCCGTTGCTCGGTCTTGAACTTCTGGCAAGCAGTGCATCTTTTCACGTATCGGGCTACTTCGCGGAACATCCCCGGCCAATAGTAACGTTGAGCAACCCGCGTCGTGGTTTTCCGGATCCCCAGGTGTCCGGCGGTGGGGGCATCGTGGCACTCCTGCAATACCCTACGGCGGGATTCGGTGCCTACGCATAGCTTCCAGGGGACGTACTCCTCGCCATCTTGCTTCAGTCCCACGTGGCGGTAAAGTTGGTTGTTCTGGATGGTGTAATCCGGATATTTAGGCCATGGATTTTAAAAAAATTCATGGACTACTGTGTTTGTCGGAACGCAAATGTGCGTAACAGGCAGAAGGAGGCATCTCCGACCCCACAAACTATATATATTCTGAATCAGTATCAACAGCCGAGTCGATTGAGCCATGTCTGTCTGTCCGTCTGTCTGTCTGTCTGTCTGTCTGTCTGTCTGTCCGTCTGTATGAACGCCTGGATCTCAGCAACTATAAGAGCTAGAATCTTAAAATTTTGTGACAACATACGTGTGTATTCAGGTGTCTCAAAGTTTTTTTGAAATTTGGCCACGCCCCTTCCCGCCTCTGTAAATCAGTAATAACAGTTTAATATACCCAATATACACCCAACAGCCAAAGTTATACATCTCACATGACAAATACATTGCCACGGATGTTTTCTGAAAATTTCATTTAAATCGGACTAAAAATAAGTTAGATATGATCCGAATTAAATTCAATTTGAACGTATACTTATGCGCATATTAAGACCTAATTTACGCATCATACCGAAGTTCGAATCGTCGGACACACAGCATTTTACAAAAATTTTATTTGCATAGAATGGTAACAGAATTAGCTGAGAATGCAACTTTGCCGATCGATCAAAAAATGAAGCGGTGGCTTAGTGGTTAGGGTGGCGGACGGCGGTCCTGCGTGCGCGAGTTCGCTTCCTATGCGCGGCCGGCTGGGTGCAACTTATTATTTTAATTACTTTTTTTTTGGTTATTTCTTTATTCTTATAAGCTTAAAGGAAAACTACAGTTATTTAATTAAATATCACTAAAAATAGTTATCAAAAATTAAATATCATGTTTTTTTTGCAATATTTAAGACAATCAATAAGTTCCGAATGTTAGAGCGGGACGCCGATACATGCATGTCTGCATTTGCACATTTATGTTTCGGCGTCCCGTTCTAACACACATCAATTGCCGTATTCAGCGTAAGTACGCAACTGACAGATTTGTACAACATTCGGCAAGGTTTATAAAAGTGTTCTACTTAATTAAATATGTTGCGTACCAAAAAATCTAAAAACTATTGTTATGTTGCTGTTTAAATTACTTAATAGAAAAGAAAGAAAAGAGAAAACTCGTCACACATTGATCGCGGCAGGAATCGAACCCGAGCACTGTCAACATCATTGGTCTTTGAATCGAGCACACACTCCGCTACGCTACTGTACAACTTCACATCAATTTATTGCCCTCTCGCTCTATCTAATGCTTATACTTCTTGTCTATTCGCTTTTGCATTGTTTATGTGTTCTTTTTTGTCTTTCAAATGA